>JAQQAC010012977.1:0-13984 GCA_029783875.1 Phataginus tricuspis
TGGACCTAGGGTTTGCTATAGTGGGGAGGGGTTTGTTCGTGGAGGCTATGGGGGAATCCAGTTCGTGAGTTCCTTGAGAGGGTACTGGGTTAAGGATTGGGTTGGGACCTACAGGTACTGACTTGACCGAGGGGGCTATAATTGATGGGCAGTTGGGTCCTTTGGACAGTAAATATAAGGCCATTGTCAAATCCAGTCTGATATAGGCGTAATCCCCAGACTTTCCCTGCATCCCACCCTTGGGCCTTCTTCCCTGGTTCAGTAAACTTTAGGTCTAGGGGGTTATAGAAGTTGCTCCCACACGGCCCGTCCAGATATCCTGAGGTCTTACTAACCCCCCACCCAGGGGTTTGAGAGCCCGCTTTTCTGGAAAGGGTGATGAGGTCACTTGTCACTGGTGCCCTCTGCCGTATGTGACCTGTTGATTCACATCCCCAAGCAGCGCAGTAAAAGCTGTCACCTTGCCCACATTTTCTGGCCTGTGCACTGGACCTACCATGCCCTGGGCAGACGTAGAATTCCAGAGACCATAGGTTGCTCCTGCGGTTGGGTGTGGCACAGACATCCCACCAAGCTGGATCCCAATATCCCCCTTCCTGGTCATGCACTTTCCAAGTATGTTTGACCAGGGCACACAAATCTAGGGTTATTTCAGCCACCAGGTGTCTTTAGGGGCGATTTTTTAAGTCTGGTTGACTATTTCCCCCGTGATGAAACTGATCACTTTCCAAGTTACATTGAAGGGCGTTGTGGGGGCTGATTGCCTCTCCCAACCCTCCCAGGAAGCAGAGGAGAGTCAGGGTAATGAGAGTTTTTGAATCCTTAACTTTAGCAGGTTCCATGGGTGCGTGATAGCTCTCCATCTTTCTGAGTCGGTTCCAGGGTTGTCCGGGTCTGGTTCTGCGAGTGGCTCGGCTGGTTTCACGTGAGAATGGTGTATCCAAGTTGGAATTCCATCAACTTTGACAGTGGTTGGGGTAGTCAAGATGACAATGTGTGGCCCCTTCTGCCTTGGTTCCAAGGTTTCTTTCCGGTGTCTTTTAATCAGGACCAGGTCTCCTTCCTGGAACTTATGAGGCTCTGGTGGTGGCACCTTATCATAGATCACCTTGAGTTGTGGCCACAACTGCCACTGCACCTGGAACAGAGCTTGCAGGGCGGAAAGGAACTTTTGGTCATCATATTCAATCAGCATTTCTGCCCTTAGGTTTAGAAGCAGGGGGGGTGGTCTGGCATACATGATCTCAAAAGGGGTCAATCCAGCTGTATAGGGAGTGTTATGAATGCAGAAGAGGGCGAAGGGAAGGAGAGTCACCCAGTCACCTCCAGTCTCTAGGATTAATTTAGTTTGGGTCTCCTTTAGGGTCCAATTCATTGCCCTGGACTTTGGGGCCGATACGCACAATGCAATTTCCAATTAGCCCCTGCTTCCTTTACTACTTTCTGTGTTACCTGGGAGATGAAGGCTGGTCCATTATCTGAGCCTAGGAGTACCAGGAGGCCATACCTGGGGATGATGTCCTCCAGTAGAGGACACTATGGTCACTGTTTCTTTCTTGGTGGGGAAGGCTTCGACCCATCCTGAAAAGGTATCTACAAATACTAGTAAGTATCTGAACCCATAAGTCCCGGGTTTGATTTCAGTAAAGTCAATTTCCCAGTTGGCCCCTGGATGCTTCCCCCTTTCTCTGGATCCGGGTTGGGCCTGCTTGTGATGGTGGGCATTAACCATGCGACATGTGGGGCAGCATGCAACTGCTTCCTCCACCTTTGGCTGCAGGTTGAAGACTTTCAGATGTGTCCTTCTAAACAGATCTTTTATCTTATTTTCTCCGAGATGGGAGCTTTGATGTATTTGGCGAATCAACTGGCTGGGGAGGCTGGAGGGGATTACTAGTCTTCCCTCCACCGTCCGGTACCATCCTTTCTCGTCGCAGGTCGCCGCCTCATCCTGAAGTTTTTGTAGCTCATGTTCATCATAAACAGGGGTTTCTGGCAGGACAGGGCCCCCCATTTGGGGTGGCTGTATAACCAGGATGGAAATCTCTCGGAGGGCCACCTCCCTGGCCGTCCTGTTGGCTAAGTTCCCTCTGACTACATTCCCCTCTCCTTTCTGATGACCTGGACAGTGTATGATAGCCACTTCTTTTGGCAGCCAAGCTGCTTGGAGGAGATCCAATATTTCTTGTTTGTTTTTGATTGTCTTTCTTTCTGCAGTAAGTAGTCCTCTTTCCCTGTAGATAGCCCCGTGAACATGTGCTGTGGCAAATGCATATCGGCTGTCTGTGTAAATGTTCAGCCTTTGGCCCCATCACAGCTGCAGGACCTTCATTAGTGTCACTAGCTCTGCTTTTTGTGCAGAGGTGCCCCCAGGTAAGGCTTCTGCCCATACCACTATGTCCTCAGTAGTGTCTGCCACCCCTGCATACCTAAGTCCATCCTTGATGAAGCTACTGCCATCGGTATACCAGGTTAGCTCAGCTCTGTCAATCGGCGTGTCCCTCAAGTCTGGCCTTGTCCCTTGCAGGTGTCCCAGTATTTCCAGGCAATCATGCAGGGGCTGGCTTAACTCAGGAACGGGGAGCAGGGTGGCTGGGTTGAGTGCACTGCTGCTGGAGAACCGGATCCGAGGTGGATTAAGGAGTAGAGCTTTGTAGTGGGTCAGCCACACGTTAGTCAGCCATCAATAGGGTGGTGTTTCAGGACCCCCTCGATGGCGTGAGGAGTAGTTACCTCGAGAGGCTGGCCCAAGGCCATCTTGTCTGAGTCCTTGACTAACAGGGCCATAGTGCCTATTATCCGCAGACATGGGGGCCACCCGGTGGCAACAGGGTCCAATTTCTTTGACAAGTAGGCCACTGGTCTCTTCCACTGCCCCAGTGTCTGGGTCAAAACTCCTGTAGCTACTCCTTTGGCTTCATCCACATATAAGTGGAAGGGTTTGGTGATATCTGGCAATGCTAATGCTGGAGCCTGCAGTAGGGATTTTTTTAATTTTGGTAAAGGCTTTTTTCATTAACTCAGTCCATTCCAGAGGTGACTTCTCTCCCCTGGTTGCCTCGTACAAGGGGTGGGCTATTTCAGCAAATCCAGGAATCCAGTCTACAGAACCCGGCTGAACCCAGGAATTCTCTAACTTCTCGCCAGGTGAGGGGCCGGGGGATCCTCAGGATAGTCTCTTTCCGGGGGCCTGATAGCCATCTCTTGCCCCCCCTTGAGGATGTAACCCAGATAGGTCACTTCCTCTGCAAATTTGGGCTTTCTTAGCGGACACTCGGTACCCCAACTGGCCCAGCGTTTCAAGAAGCCTTTCAGTTGCTTCCCTGCAGGCCTCTTGGTTATTGGCTGCAGCAATAGATCATCCAGGTCTGTCCACTCGAACACAAACAGGGGCTGACTTTCTTTGGCGAGAGGGAGGCAGAAGAAGGCATCTTTTAAGTCCAGGATGGTGTAAACCTGCCGCTCAGGTGGGAGGGGTACTAAGAAGGGTGTATGGATTAGGGACTGTGGGATGTATGCCTTCCACTCACTTGTTCATTTCCCTCAGGTCCTGCACTGGCCGGTAGTCCTGAGAGTTAGGCTTTTTCACGGGGAGCAAAGGGGTGTTCCAGGCCGACTGGCAGGGGATCAGAATGCCCAATTTTTTTAGCCGCCTGATGTGTGGTGTGATCCCAGCCCTGGCCTCCTGTGGCATGGGGTACTGCCGGGCCCTGGCAGGTTTCGCTGTGGCTTTCAGCTGGACCACAATTGGTGGTCTATGCCGGGCCAACCCTGGCCCGCTCACCTCTGCCCAAACTTCAAGGCTGGCACTCATTGTTGCATCAAACCTTTCCACCCTTCTCCACTCTCCAGAGGTTCAGCATGAGAGAACAGTTTGTATTCATTGGCCAGTGCTACTGTGAGGATGTGAATGGGCCCCCCCCTTCTGGTCTGTCACCAACACTCCTTCAGGCCCAAAATGGATGTGGGCTCCTACTTTAGTCAGGAAGTCCCGGCCCAACAAGAGGTATGGACAGTTAGGTATGACCATAAACGAGTGGGATACTCGGCCAGTCCCCAGGTTGACTGACCTCCGGGTGGTCCATGGACACCGATCCATCCCGGTAGCTCCTTGTACTAAAGAAAGGTCTGCTTTCGGATAAGGGTCCCATGGGGCATTTCAAAATTGAGTGCTGGGCCCCAGTATCTACTAGGAATTTGATAGGTTTCCCCTCCACCTTCAAAGTTACCCAGGGCTCGTGGAGGGGGACCGAGCCCCGTCCTCCCTAATCATCCAGATCTTCTAATTCGAGCACTTTCGCTCGTTGGGCCCGCTTTCGCTTGGGGCATTCATTCTTCCAGTGTCCCAGTTTCTTACAGTAGGCACACTGATCTTTTTGCAGGCTTGGTCTATTTTTCTCTTTCTTCAGCCCCCCTTCCTCCTCCTCCATAGGCCAACTTCCGCATTTCCTGTCTCCTGTCCCCCTCTCGCGCTGAGGCCGCTAGGAGAACCCTAGCCAGTCCCCGTGTCTGTCTCTCTTCCGGGGTCTCCCTGTTATTGTAGACTCTTTCTGCAACCGCCAATAACTCAGCCATCCTCTTACCTTCAAAACCTTCAAGTCGTTGTAACTTACGGAGAATGTCTGGTGCTGACTGGTTTACAAATGCCAAACTCATGGCAGAGCGATTAGCCGGTGCCTCCAGATCCAGTGGGGTGTAGGTGTGGTATGCCTCCAAGAACCTTTCCAGGAACGCCCCCGGCGGCTCATCTTTTCCTTAGATTACATTACTTTTGACAAATTAGTGGGCCTTCTAGCAGTGGCTTGGAGACCCCCCATGAGAGTCTGGCGGTAGACCTTTAGCCTCTCCCTACCTTCCTCCGTGTTGAAGCTCCAGGTGGGCCGAGTCAAGGGAAAACCCACGTTAATGAGCTCAGGATTAATAGTGGGTCTCCCATCAGGGCCGGGAAACAACTTCCGGGCTTCTGACACACTCCTTTCCCTTTCTTTGGTACTGAAAATGACCTGCAGCAGTTGATGGCAGTCATCCCATGTTGGCTGGTGAGTGAAAAGGACAGAATCTAACAAGTCAATGAGGGCTGCCGGTTTCTCTGAAAATTTGGGGTTTTGCATTTTCCAATTATAGAGGTCACTTGTGGAAAAGGGCCAATGGACAAGTTGTACCTGGCCCTGCGTGTCAGGGGGTCCAGCTACCCGTAGAGGGAGGATGGTGGAGTCGGCCTTAACATGGAGCCCCTCCCACCTGGTGCGGGCTCGGGTGTGCGGCGGGCTTCCCATTTCCTCTCCTGCTCCCCGCCCCCGGCTCCTGCCTTGGCCTCCCCTGCCTCAGGGCCCACGGGTTCCTGAGCCCCAAGAGTGGGTAAATAGGGTGGAGGTGGGAAATCTTCTTCTTGGTGACCTGATAGAGGAAGAACAGGGTATGGAGGGGCTGAGGGTCTGGAACCCTCTTCTCTCTTTTTTGCCTTTCCGTCTTTAGTGACAGCCACCACGGCAGTTCTGTGGGAGGAAGAAGAAGTTTACGCCAGCCTGGAGGCTTCTCTACCAGAAGCTGCCAGGTAACAATGTAAGCAACCTGGTCTGGTTGCCCAGGCTTTCTGAACATAGCATCCCTGACCCGGTATATGATCGGTAGATGGAAGGTCCCCTCTTCAGGCCACCCGACATTGAAAGCCGGCCACTCCTTCCAGCAGGGGAGGAGCATTTTCCTTTTTTCTATGTATAACCATTGTCCAGCGGCAATGCCACGGACTTCTCTGAAGCGACTGAGGACCAGACTCAAAGGGGTTGATCCTGTCTGCCCCATCTCTTCTACCCAAAGGGCTGCACCAATACACAGAATGATCAGACCAATAAGACAAACGAGAAGGCACCAGCACGGCGTGCGAAGAAGAAACAGAAAGTGGAACGATGGCCTATCCCGTAATCAGGCTCTGTCTAGCAGGAGCGACCTGCCTTGTTCCGCTGGGTCTTTTAGGGGAATTAAGGCCCCTTCTGGGGGGCTCCAGACGTCTCCTGGCTCTCCTGGCGTGGTGTCCACTGGTGTGTCCACCTGGACCTCCCGGGCCTTATCAGAGCAGTTCGAACTGACCACAGAGTCAGAAGTCATAGACACACAAACCAGAGCCAAGAGATACGTGAACACACAAACCAGAGCCAAGGGAAGGACGAGTAGAGGCCATATGACGCCTAGGCGTCCCACGCAGAGGTCCGGTCCTGTGGAGGTGAGCCCCCAAAATTTTAGGTCCTTGATTGGCTCCCAAGGATACAGACCGCATGCGTAGTCAACAGAAGCGCCTTTATTCAGCAAAGCGGGAAAAGAACCGGCATGCTGGGGTCCACCATTGAGAAATGGCAACCCTGATGTGGGCTCGCAGGCCCCTTTTAAAGGCAGGGGATTTCCAGTGTGGTTTGGCGTCCTTTACCCCAATTGGGTTGTGCTGGGGTGACTGATTTTCAAAGTTGGGGATTGGTTTTTGGAAGGGAGTGTCTTCTCTGAGGTTCTTGGAAGGGAGTGCCAACGGTCATTTCCCTGCTGGGGTGCCTCCTCCCTCTTTCTGTGCTCAGGGTTCTCCATGATTGGCTGCCCTTTTCTTGCGGTTTTCTCAGAATTGGGTCAGAGGTGAGCCTTCACCTAAGATGGTTCTTTTTATCAAAATGGGGTCCCTTTGGCTCTCACACTATTAACTGATTTTTCCATAAACAATCATGGAAAATTAAGTGCAACATATTTTGTTCCTACCGAAATTCAAAATCTGAGAAATACATTAATTTCCTTTCTTTCCTTTGTAGTTACTGCTGTGGAGGAAAAAAAGGAATATTCCTCAAGAATTTTCTCTTAATTTCTAAAATCTCTTCTCTGGAGTTAGACATAAGCAGTGGTGTACATATGTGCCCTATGTTTAAGTCAGTCCTAAATAAAACTTTGGCATTTAGCCAGTTCTATTGACTCATCTGAAGGTCCATAATGATTTTGCTATTTTTTAATGATTTAAATAATCAGATTCTGATATCATATTAAACTTAGTTGGCTGTTTCTGTCCCAAACCTGATGTTTAAATTTAGAATAATTTTCAGATCTTATAAACTTTTATCATACTTAGTAATGTTGGTAGTGGTTTTCAAACAAGGATGGATGTCAGATTTATCTGAGTATCACTTAAAATGTCCACACTGCATTCTAGATCTTATTGGATTAGAATCACAGAGTGTGGACTCAGCAGCACGTACTTATAACTGTATAATTTATTTTCTTGTGTATTGCTCATTAGAGCCAGACATTTCTGGGTTAGTTGTGTATAAACATGACTCCAAAGTCAATAAAAATCAGATAAAATTTTGTCCTCAAGGCTCACTACTCTTTTCTTTTACTAGGATTAAGAAGTGTGATATGTTTTAAAAATGACCTTTGACTCTAAAATCATCTTTTATTTGTTACATAGCAGAATTCTGTACATTTCAGGTAACTTCTAAAGCTACAAAATCTTATATGTAGAGTTTGAGTCAGTAATTATATATTGTATACCTGTAAATATATCTTTCCAAATTTTATAAAATGATTACCATACAGGAATATATATGCCTCAGATTTTTTTAACTAAACATAGTTCTAAATAATACTAAAAATACAGCACATTAAAAATTCTCAAGGAAATAGCATCACAGATATCAAAGAACATCTGCATAGCAACAGGTAGTATAATGGAAATGGGATAAGATAGGTGTGTGTGTGTGTATAATATATAGCAGCTATCTATGTCAGGCAGTCAATACTGTTTCCATTTTACAGTTTAGGAAATTTAGACACAGTAATTCCAGTTTATCCAAGGTCAATAGTAACTGGTTAAGCTAAGTGCTGAGCATAAAATTACTCAATTTTTAAATCAAAGACATCTTTGCATGTGTCTTGCTTCCTATTTATTCTTCATCTTCAAAGTGAAAATATATCACTTTTCTCTCAAATACATCATGAGGTCTACATGACACCATCTAGCCCAGCCTAGGGCATGTTATTTTTTATTAATATACTCAATAAATATTACTTAGCTAACAACTGATTAATACTTTCTTTTGGCTGAATAACATCTTTAAGTACATACATGAAGTAAGGAAGAATTGCTATGGACTAAATTCAACCCAGAGAAAGCCATTGATAGATTTTTTTTTTAGATGAATTAATGGGAAAAATGGCAGTGAAGTCTTTTGTATTTTCTGGTTTGGGAAATACTAAAAACACAAAAGAGTCTAGAAAACAATTATTTGAAAATACATGAACATCTTTAGAAAGCATGATTTAGAATCAAGATAAGAAAAGGCTCCAGAAGTGGATTTCTTAAATTAAAAATTGAGTCACTGGTTTCTCCTGTTGAGGGCAAAATAATAGTATTATCCATGAGTAAGATGAAACTAGAATGGTTTATTTGGAGCAAAATTAAAAACCATAGAAGCTGTATTGTGAGAGAGACAGGTTAAGGAAAACTAAATCTGAGTCCCAACATAAAGTTATATTGGAGGCCATTGCTGGGAACAGAAAACAATCTAGGTGTGTCTTCTCACAGATTATTAATAATAAGAATTAGGTGTGTACAGAAATCATTGGAATACTGAAGGTGTGTGACTACAAATGACCTCAAACCAATACAAACTGATACATTGGTAGAGCAAGTACCTCTAATGCAACCCATGGAGATAAGGGATCAAGACAGCCCATCAATACCTGTACTTTTTGAATTTGTAAGCTACCATCTCATCTGTTACTGCTGATGTAATTGCCTCTTGGTACCCAGAAAGTTTGAATATAGATGCTGAAATGATGCAAAAGAATTCCACTTTAAACTTCTGTGATCTTTCTTACTGGTGCAGGAAAGATGACTCTTGTCTCATTTTTTTTCCTTTCAAAAATGTCACTCAGTCACACAATTGACAGAAACGAATCTACATTCAGAAGCCTAGTTGTCATGGGAGTCTGGGGAACTGGGGAATATAATTTAATGCCCTATCTCTCCAAATAGTAGTGGAATGAGAAAACCAGTCCAGAATATCCACCAGAGAAAATTATTTAAAATCGATAGTGAAATTTTATTAGTAGGTCACCTAATATATCAATATGAGAGTTCTACATATCTTTTTTGTATTCCTTGTTAGTGTAATTTGTGTTCATCAACATTTCCCAAAGAGTGAAGAATAAGAATAGCAACTTAAAAATTACTTTGCTTTCTTTGCCAAAACTTTAGGCAAAAAACCTATCTTCTAATGGTCTGATACAATAATGGTAATGTTAACTTTGAATGTACTTGGGAAATTATATGAAGAGACAAGGTTCAACATTTGTCAAAAAGAAATTAATTACAGATGGATAATAATTCTAAATTTTTAAGATAATTCTAATTTTTTTTACTGTTTACTATACAATTAAATTTGAGTAAGAATACTTTGTAAGAAGGAATTAAAAACATTTTTTTATAAAGTCCAATAGTTGTGATAATATTTTTAAAAATTAAAAAAGTAAAATTACACAGTAAACATGAGAAAAATATTCAAACCCATGGTTTAAAGATGTTGACAATGTCCTTTCAAAGATTGATCTTCTAAATATTTATTCGGTGAAGCCAGTTCCCACTAACCAATATGATGCAAGCCAAACTCCAGGTTTATCTAGTAACAGTGAAGAAGGAGAGAGGTAACCATTTAAGCAAGTTTTATTTTTGTCCATCCAATGGCTCTATCATGGTGAAATTGTCCTGTATGATAACTGATTTTCAGTTTGATACAGGTGATGTTTATATAATATCATTAGTCCCAATAGGAAGAACGATATACAAATATGAAGTCAAAACCTTATCAATCATATAAAATAAACATTTTTTACATGGTTTTATGTGTTTAACCTAAAACACCAAGCATCCAAATGAAGTTTCAGAGAGAACTGTGCTAAGGTATAGAATTTAAATGGAGAGTTCTTAGGGACATCTACATTGTCTTAATCTCAAATTGGATTTGGAAATTCTGGGGTTGAATTAGAAATGCTGGAGAACAGTGCTTTCAGTTAAAACCCCTTATTGGGTTAATGGCAAAAATTAGAATAAATCCTTTAGCTATTTGAAAGACACATAAGCCACAGAGGCAGAATATTGCCAGGAAGCTCTAAAAGTAAATAAGGTGGATTGTGTGGTTATAATTAGAATTTCATTAGAGCAGGGATTCATTTGTGGGGTCAATCTGATTAGAGTGAATGGTTCTAATATTTACATTCTGAAATTACCAGTGATCAAATTTTCTATAAATAATATACTTTCATCTGAGGGGTTATGTCCTCAAATCTGGAAAATAATACAAATTGACACATCCAACCATATATTAAGTTCCTTTGAAATTGAAAAAAAGGATGAGATTATTCCTTTTGAAACAATCATTTGCATTTATAGAAAAGTGTAATATTTGATATTACAATGTTTCCCTTTAATTCATAGTTTAATTACAAGTGTTTGTCTATGTCACTTTATGCTTTGGCACTAGATGAGGAGAGAAGGTGATCAGAGCCATTAAGAAGATAGTAGTGTTGTGAGAGACTTGAGAGCCTCTTATGGAAACTTTTCCTCAGGAGTTTAGAGAAAAGGTTGTGAAGATGAGGTGAGAGGAGGAATCAAAGCCAGAGCAACATGTTACAGGATTGTTTTTTCTAAGTTTCTTTGGAGTGAGAAGGAGACAGAAACTTAGTTTTTCCATTTATCAGCATTATATTAAATCACTAGTAAATTGAGCTTAGCGCATAGATATATATTAATGAAATCAAGGCAGGAGATAAAGTATAGTTATCACTAGTTTTTATCTTGAAAATAGTCAAATCAGAAAATAGTCAATTCAGGGGAATATAATTATGACTCCACGTTATTTGTACCAAAACTAGTGTAAGTCTCAAAGTAATCATAAAGGAACACAACAGAATCTTAATGACTGGAAAAAGCAGCTCCAAAAAAGAGCACCAAAATTTAATAATCTTTTAATGTGCATTTTACAGTGATGAATTTGTACTTCTGACTTGATAGAACTGCACTGTATTGGGTATCATACTACAACTACCTAGCTTTCTCTACATACTAACTCTATGATCTTGAGACTATTTTTCAGCCTAATAGGAATGTGTGTATATAATGCAATGTGTAGGTAATTCCAGACATCTCTTGGAAAACTTAGTGTTTTTACCTTACATAACACAGAGCATCAAGATGGTAAAAGCAGGTTATGTTAGATTTTTGTTGTTGGAAAAGAAACTGGATATACCAAACCTGATTAATCGACCTCATGAATAGACTCCAGAAACATCTGTACATCCAGAGATTTTTAGTTCAAATTAGAATCACCTCCATTTATCAGTTTTGTTAACTATAAGAAATCAAATAATTAAGTCATATGAGCTGTTTTATTGTATGTAGATGAAATATTAGTGCATGCAAAACTCCTAAGGGGAGAAAACAGAAAATTGGTTTTTAAAACATGTTACAGAAATACACAATTTTTTAGAATCATATTACAAACATACTTATGGCAGGATAACAGAGCATTGTCAAAGATTTGGATCAGAGTTGAAAGGCTGATAGCCTTTTCTTTTACTACCTGCCAGGTAGAATTTGGGGGCTGGCCCCTTCCCATGTAGCATTAATAATGAAATGTATCTTAAGTTTTCTTCTCAAGGTGGATAATTCTCTTGTATTGATGACAAAATTCCGGTAGACCTTTCAATACAGTTTATTCTACCCATAAACTTAAAACGTACATATTCTTATTTTTTATGCATGTTAAGTTGTAAAGAGTTTCCTGTGCTGAACAGGCCTTGGCAAAGAAGACATATTCTTCCCTTATGCCTCCTCTGCAATGTTCTCCTGTCCAAATAGGCTCAGAGAAAGCCACAGCATGTTTGTTTTTCCTAAGAAAACCAAAATATATCTACAGAATGCAGTTGCTTAAAAACTTATAAGACTGGAGGTACCAGAGGAAGGGATGGGTCTCACTGGAGGAACCCGACTGGAGCCAAATAAGGAAGAGAACGGCGAATGTCACTCAAATGATTCAATGGAAGGTCCCTAGCCACAGGTCCCACCTAGAACATGCGTCACAGTACTCTCTCCCCAGCAACCCAGCATGACCAATCATCGGTGATCACGACACCCACACCGGCCAATTAGTTCTGTCCATACCCTCAGAGCTCTCCCAGCACCCTTGATAAGCCTGTTGCCCCTCCTGCTGGGTGTGACTTCCCCGGTCTGTGGATACATGGACCTGTGAACCTCGCCTGGATTGCGCTAATAAATTTTTTTGGCTCCTTTGTTGCCGCTTGCCTGGCCTGGTGTCATCTACCTTACAGTAAGTATTACACTTACACATATTGTAACATATAAATGTTTGCAAAGAAATTATAATTTTAAATACATGTGAATAAAATTTTAGCAAACTTTACTAGAACTTGAAAATAATTTGGAAAAGATTATTTTTGAGGTAATAATGTCCTTTTTCTTCTCTATTCAATGCAAAGGAAAAGGGCTCAGTCAAGCCAAATTCTTTATTCCCGTTTCATAATTATTGTAGTTAACCAAAATACAAATTATAAAGGATAGTTGGTACACTGGAGAGAATGAAATGTCATGAAGTTTCTAAGACTTAGTAATTTTCATGATGCTTCCAGACCTGAAAATGGCGTTTTTCACTCATTGAAGGTAGAAATTTTATTTTATGAATAGATACGTGATGATGTTGCTGCTACTTTTGTTTTGTGAGGTTTTGCTATTTCTGATAAGTATTAATAATAGCTTTATTTAAATCACTAATAATCAGTGTATCAGCTGAAGCCATCCAGGTTAGGTGCCTGGGGACTGAATTAGATTTGAGTTAATTGATTTTAAATCAGTTGACTGGTCCAGTCAAATAATTTCATTCAAACACTATTATTTGAATCATTTAATGAAACTATTCTTTAGAACCACAAAGCTTTGTTGAAAAACAAAATGGGTGAGGAGATTGTCTAGTTTCTATAAAAAGATAATGAGAGTGTAAATTCCCAAATGTCAGCATTAAGGGAACAGAAATGTTACAGAAGAAATTCAGAGAACTGACAATTTTAATCTTTTGCTAAGGAATACTGTGGGGGAGAAACTATCATCATTTCATGGGAGAAAGGACTTTTGTCTCTTTTCCTATAATTTTGCAATCCTGGTACTTACATTGCTGTTTGAGAGAATAAATAACTGAAAGAAATAAAAAGGATCCACTGTTTTCTTGTTTTCACTTTCTTACCATCAATATCATATCTTAACTCAGAACATGGATTGCACTTTTTATGTCAATCCCTAAAAAAAAAGTTCAAGGCGAGGGAATATAGGTTCTCCTTGTCCATCATCTTATTTTAATTTGAATTTTTAAATTTATTTAAACATATTAAATAGAAATGTATAAAGATTATATATTAGTATTAGTGTATATATTTGTATAAATACTAAGTAAATACATGTGCTTAGCTCCCCTTCTTCAAAATTAGAATATTACCAATTCCAATAAATGTTATGTTTCACCCTATTAGATTCTCCTTGCTTTTGTTCATAGGGTAATATTATTCCAAGGTTTTTTGACTTTTTGAAAAATAATATTACCACATATATGTAGTAGAGTTTTGTTTTTGAACTTTAAATGCTTTCAGCTCTATATTTTTCTATACCTTTTTTTATCCAGCATTCCATTTTTAAGACTCATTTATGTCATTTAAGCTGCCATGTGCTCATTTTAACTGACAATCCATTGTATGACTATGCCATAATTTACCCATATTCCTATGGAAAGAAACCTTTCCCATGCAATTTTTTTATTTTTCTGTTACACACAAAAAAAGCTGCTATGAATATTTTAATTTGTGGGATATTTTAACATGTACCCTCCAAGAAAAGAAAAACCAAGATAGGTTTTCAGAAAGAACATGTTCCCCTCCCCCCATTATTGCTGTG
>JAQQAC010012987.1:0-11742 GCA_029783875.1 Phataginus tricuspis
CACAGGAGGTCCTAAAATGCCTGCTTGGAGGTCAGGGGAGGTGAGGAAGGAATGAGAGAAGCAGTCGCCTTATCTTCCCCCCTCTGCTGATTTCTGAACCTGAAATAGGTCAAAGTGATGGAAAGAAAGTCTGGAGTTTATTAGATGAACTAGATTTCCCAGGACCTGAAAGTAACCACATAAACATTTTTTTCTTGTTTTTGTCTGAGACTGACCAGAAGAGCTATTGCACTGATCCAATATATTATCCAGGGGCAGGGAGCAGGTAAAAATGGGTAGCTATGGGAAAAAATGAAGTTTTCTGCTTGAGTCCAGCCCATTCAATAAACCAGTGGCCAAAGCTGCATCTGAGTGGCACCAGGAGTTCGCAGTTTCTGCTCCAGGACGGCCAAAAACGGGCACACGGAGACGTGCTCGTACCCTTAAAAGCAAATTTGCTTGGCTGACGCCATCTCTTGATACCCTCAGGAGCTCAACCTGAGGCCGTGGGCACAGCCTCTAAGCATCCACTCTCCTCACTGGGCATTGCATGGAAGCTCAAGGCGGTTCAGAACGTGGGCAAAGGGTGCGGAACATCCTCCCCACTCATTTCCAAACTTGACTTATGTCAAAAGGGATGGAAGGGACAGTCTGGAGTTTATGTATCAGACTGGGTTGGATTTTGACCACAGCAGATTATCAGTCTGTAATGGAATGAAAGATCCGTGCTTTCGTCGTCATTCCCCATCTGGTGAGTCCCTGTCAGAGCACGAGGCCGTCGTAGCTGCATTTCCGAGCCTCACCGCTTTCCTCCTCGCAGCAGCTCTCTGGGGAGCCCCACTTCACAGATGCAGACGCTGGCGTTCAGAGACATTAAATCACATGTCCAGGTTCCTACAGACGGGAAGCGGCAGAGATGGGCTCAGACCCGGCAGGGCTCGGTTGCAGACCCGGGAGTCTTTCCCCTGTAACACTGCCACTGTGGCTGGTCGTGAGGGAGACGGAGGGCACGGCGAGTGTAGAGGCTGGACAGGCTCTCCCCTCTGCAACGTCAGGTGGTTGTCACCAAGACGGAAGGCCACGAGACCATGTCCAAGATGCCTCATAAACTGGGGTCACCTACCTCGGGGAACTTCCCACGATCCTAGGTCTGAGTCCTGACACTGGACATGACAAAACGTGAAGAGGGACCCATCTTCCTGTAGAGAAACTTTAATCACATACAGGGCACTGGCGCGGGAAACGCAAACGCCGATTCCTTCATCCACAGTAAGAAATGATTGACATCGAGACTTAAAAGCTTGAGCTGCGCAGGATCAGCCACGCTCAGCCCAGAGGCCGACGCCAGGAGAAGCCACCGCCATCCGAAAGCGTCTGCGGAGCCCGGAATCAGAGCAAGAGGAATTTGACGACCCAGAGCTTCAGGCGTCCGGCGGAGGGGCCTGATGTTTCTTTCCATTTCCCGGGAAGGAGGGTCTGCCCGTGGGACCCCAGACATTGTAAGTGTGTGGACTCCGCGCTCTGTCCCCAGGGAACCAGGACTCTTCCAGTCATTGTAAGGCTCCTTCTTCCCTGGAATGTGCTAGAACGGACTCTGCTGATACTTGGCTCTGATACCCCCATTTCTTTCTCCTTTCAGAGTTGGCCCCTCTGTCCTTTGACGGGCACGTCCTTTCTTTACGGCGATGCAGTCAGCGGGTGACTCTGGAGGCTGGCCCACGTGGGATCTGTGCCTTGTCCTCCAGCTCACTTGGCATATTTTTCCTGTGATCTATCATGTCGTCCGACAGCTTGACCCCCAAAGAGCAGTCTTACCTCCTGCATTTCCAAATCTGACACAGCAAATGCCTACTGTGTGCCCAGAGAAGATGATGGAGGGAAAGGTGGGTACAGCCTGTGTCTGTGAAGGGTCTTATATACTTGAATATTAGATTTTAAAAAGGTGGAACTAGTTTCAGTTAAGGCACATAAAACCACTGCATGCAGAGAAGCCTCAAAGCCAGGGATGAACACTAATCCCCAGATGCTTCATAAGGGCCTGCTGCTGCACCAGGGATCTTAATCAGCACAAAAATCCTACTAGGACCCCCATTTACAGGTGGGAGAAGTGAAACTCAGACGCAGTGACTGCCCGTTTCCAAAGAGCTGGCATTCCTACACTGGCCTGTCGGACTCTGAGTCTCCACTGGGAACCCAAGAATTAGAAAAGGCACTGATGAATGACAACGTTCTGTGGGCTTCCAGTGAAGTTACATGGGTACCGTGGCTGAAATTGAAAGGAAAAGAAAGCTTGAGAGGACCTGTACCTCCCAATTAGCAAACTGCTTTCTCAGCTGAAAAACTTAGGAACTTTCTAGAATGTTTTGCAAAGAGTCTCTGATATTTGAACTGGTTGCATTCCCATAGGGCATCATTTAAATCCAGCCAGACTGGGTCTTCCTGCTACAAACCAGCTTAGCAGCTTCTTCACATCATTCCATCCTGAGTCATTAGGGTGATGAGGTCAAAGGCTTCCAGGCTCCTTCAAACATCAAAGGGAAAAAAATGTCCCTGTGAGACACCCACGAGAGTGGTTACTGCCATGCAGCGCTCACCCACACTTGTAGACGGTGAATTCTTTAAAGAACTAATAAGCAGCTCAAAGGGGCAGGGACAAAGCTCGCTCTAGGCCACAGCCAGGAAGCGTCCATTGGAAATTCTCCAATTCCTCCCATCACTCGGGCCCTGGAAATCACTGTCCTGGCAGCTGTTACTTGGCAGCCACCAACGTGTCCCGTACTTGACTTTCTGACCCTTGTCATCTTATGCAACAGAGAAACAAAGATAGAAAGAAACCCTGGGAGGGATCCCACTCCCAGAGGTGGGAAGTCCAGAAATATGGGGGGAAAGAAGCACAAGAAGATGACGGATTGTCATCATGGCACAATGCCCACTTCAGATTCCCGGCACCAGGTCGCTCCTCGGCTAAGACACAGTGAGTCCTCCCTCACGCAGAAGCATTCGTGGTATATTCACATCACGGTTTCAGGCCAGCAAAGTCTGGAAGGGAAATAAAAGCAAAGGAAGAAAAGCAAGAAAATTAGCACTTATCAAGTTTTCTTAAAAATATATTTGATTTCATTTAATCCTCCAAACAATATTATTATTATCTGCATTTTATGGGGCAGGAGATTGAACTACAGACGTGTAAATAGGCCCCCAACTCACAGACCTAGTAGGACCAAACCCAGACCCGTAGGAGAGGAAAGTCCATACTCTTTCCATGAAACTGTGGATTCAGGTCTTAATGTACCAAATGGAGAAGGAAAATTTACCAATTTACTCATTCAGCGCCAAAGAAACCAAAGGAGTGTTTTTAAAGAATGGTGTATGCCCCTTCTTTGCTCTTTCTTTCCCTTGGCCAAGCTCCACTTGGTGGGCAGAAGGATGCCCCCGCCCCCACCAAAGATGTCTGCAGCCTAATCCCTTGACCCTGTGACCTGTCAGGTGACATGGGAAAGGGGAGTTAAGGTGACAGACGGAATTAAGGTTGCTAGTCAGCTGGTCTTGAGGTGGGGAGACCGTCCTGACTCATCTCGGTGAGCTCAGTGCAATCACAAGACCCCTTAAGAGTGGCACAGGGGTAGAAGAGGGTCACAAAAAGAGATGCGACCACAGGAAAAGGATCAGAGCACTTCTCTGCTGGTTTGGAGATGAAGGAAGGGGCCGCGGGCCAAGGAATGTGGGCAGCCTCTGGAAGGGAGAAAAGGACAAAGAAATGATTTCCTTCCAGAACCACGAGAGGGAATGCAGCCCAGCTGACCCCTGATTTTAGCTTAGTGAGACCAATATTGGGCTTCCAACCTACAAAAATGCAGGTAAACATTTATATTGTTTTATTCCACTAAGTTTGGGTTCATTTGTTCCAGCCACAGCAGAAAACTAATTCAGCACCTGGAAACCAGATCATCTGCAGCAAGGCGCTGGCTTCCATGGTGCTGGAGGGCAGGGGCAGACCCGGGCTCCCGTCCCTGCCGGACAGCGTGCGCCTGGGATCGCCTGACCCACCATCTCACTCCCGGTAGGACGGTCATGCCAAGGGAAGCTGAACTGGTCCAGTCTGTTAGCTAAAATTCCATCTTAGTTAGGAATGGTTTAGTTGAGTGGACATATCCCTACTCACTGAAACTCAAGTCAAAAAGGAAGGCTCTTTAGAAACAGAGTGAGACTTACAGAACCAAAATACTCAGTGGGTCTCTGTCTGTCCCTTCTCTCCCTCCTCTTGCCTCTTTCTCTCTGGACCCCTTCCTCTTCTCTTCGCCATGCATATGTTATTTATTCTTCTCTTCTTGTGGACACCGCTTGGCTTATTCCTCTGTTTGCGCAAGTCCTCAGCGTGGCCATCTGAGGATGGTGATCTCTGTCCCAGTGTCCTTCCAACCTTCCAGCTTGTTTCTCCCCACCAGGCAATTATTCAGTCTCCCCATCCCTGATTCAAATGATCAGAACAGCAGAGAAACTGAAGAGCTGAGCCCCAGTCTGGTGTTCACTCCCGACTCTGTCAGTCAGGGTCAGCACGGAGGGGCTGGGAGCATTTACTACAAAGGCCTGCCTCGCCAGGGGCTGCAGGTTGGGTGGGTCTTTAAGAAGGTATCAGGCAGCAGGGGGAAATGATTGGCATCTTCAGAATGTTTACACACCCTAGAGACAGCCTTATCTTTGGAAAATGCAACACATCGCTTCTACGGACTGAGCCCCCATTTGCCTCTGTGACAACTTTTTCTGCTCCACCATTCTGTGATTCACAGACTTTTTCAGGATGTTAATATATTCAGCCAACTTGCATTCAAATGTTGCTGATCTGGGAAGGAACCATTCTGTATATTTCTGGTGACTTTGCATGTATCACAGTTTAACTCTCAAGGGAGAAGAAGGCTTGCCTGGTCCTTGAGGGGAGGGACAGCTCACCGGGATCCCCAAGTTTGGGTGACTGTGATGAGTAGTAAGAAGAAGAAGCTTACACGGGATTTTCGAGTTCAGCAAATGCAATCCTTACAGTAACTTCATGCAGTAGAGGAGGTAAGTGATGAGGTAGACCATGAGAATGAGATTCAGATTGCTGGATGATTTAGGCAGGGCCCCACAGCACTGAGAGAAAATAATAACTTTGTTCGTTTATTGGAAAGTAAAGCCAGCTGCTCTATATTTGCTATTTCTAATTCTCACACTAGACCTTGCAGGTAAGACTGCCCAAAGTCCCACAGTTATAGGACCATCTCACTTGGAAGCCCAGGCCCATCCCCAAAGACCTCACCCATGTCCCTAAATTCTTGGGACTGACTTGGTTGAGATCTTCCTGTCCACCCTTCAAAGTGCACCCCAGACACCATCTCCTGTGCAAAGCTTCCCTGGCTTTCCATGCAGACATAGCTGCTCCTCGGGGCTCCCCCAGCAATCAGTCCATCCATAGACATCTCCTGAAGGCTGTCCGTGCACCAAGCATGGCACTGACGGCGGAGCCTTCAGCTGGAATGGAGCACCCCCGGCACCTGCCCCCAGGGAGCTCAAGTGTGGTAGGGGAGGGAAGTGTAGAGAGTGTTACAGAGAAATGCAGTGTGCTGAGGGAGTGTCCCTTCAGAGAGGCAGAGGCCCAGCCTGGAAGGCCGAGGGAGCTGGCTTCCTGAGAAGCTGAGCCTAGAGGAAGAGCACAGCCTTAGTAGGTGGAGAGGGCACCAAGGGGCATTCCGGGCAGGGGCAGGGACAGACGAGAGGATGGTGTGTCATGGAACTGGTGGTTTTCCATGGTGACTGGCCCAGAGGGAGTGAAGGGACGAGAGGCCAGAAGAAGGCTATAAAGATTGTTAGAGCCTTTGGGCTGGCTTAGGAATTTGGGGCTCTATCCTAAAATGCAGGGGACTTTAGGAAACGGGGGGCATTGACATCAGAATACCATAGTGTGAGCTGAAGTCATTTGGCTGCAAGGAACAGAAATCAATTCAAGGTAGCTTATGTGTGTTAAGAAGAAGACAACAGGCCCTCAGTGGAGCCGCTTATGCTAAGGCCCAAGTCATCAAACCAAGACTTAACTACAGTCCTGGCTCTCCCAGAGATGGAACCTTAAAGCAGCCAATCAGGGACCACCTGATCAGCACGAGCCAATCAGGGACCGCCTGATCAGCACTCACTAGGTCATGTGCCTGATAGACCCCTGCCGTCCCCTCCAGGAAAGTGACTTTGCAATAATCAACCCACGCTTTTGTCTGGTGTAACTTCCGTGTTCCTGCTTCCTTCTGCCTATAAAAGTCTTTCATTTTCTGGAGCTTCTCAGAACTCCTTTCTTTCTGCTAGATTGGATGATGCCCTATTCAAATCAATTTTTGCTCAAAAAGAAAAAAACCTCTTAAACTGAGGCATATTAAAATTTTTATCTTTGAACAAGTGAAATGAGGGAATTTCTTATAAGTGGATTTGTTATAAGGATTCTCAGAAATGTAATGAAACCCGAGAGTGACAATAGTCCTCAGGAAGGGCCAGAGTCAGGGTGCGGAAAACGATCGGAAACCCAAGAGTTAGTCTCTCTTCACCTGTTGCTTATGCTGCTCTCTGTGTCTATTTTATTATTTTCTCCTTCTTGTTTGCAGCTTCGCTTTCTCTGCTTCTCCAAAAACAGGGTAGACATGGCTGCTTTACAGCCCTCAGGCTATAAAGTACAGTTCCAGTTGCACAGAGAGACACCACGGTGTTTCTTAGTCCCCATCCAGAATTCCTGAAGAAAGAATTCAGTTGAGCCAGCTTGGGTGAGAGTGTTTACCCCTCATTCAGTGAGCCATGGACAAGGAACAGGAAGCTCAGGACCTTATAATACAAGCATGCTTCCGAGAGCTGGGATGGGCCTCTCAGAAGGAGGGACACTGACTCATAGGCTCCGCAGACCTCAAATGGCAACTACTGTAGACGCGATCAGATCTGACGTTTACACAGAATATCACACCTGCCCCGTGGAGGCATGACAGTGGAAGCAGAGACGCCAGAGAGTTATTTCATCCAGATTAAGAGAAGGCGAGGACTTCGGTCAGGGTGGTGGTTATGGGACTGAGGAAATGCTCAGGAGATATGGAGGAGGTAGAACTTCCACAAAACGAAAACTTGTTGGACAGGAGATACCAGGGAGAGGAATGCCAGGTGATTGTTAGGTTTACGGCTTGGCCACCTGGATGGGCAGTAATGTCATTGATAAAATATGCAAGACATTGAAATAGAAACAAATTGGGGTGGGCACCGTTCAGAACACAGTGCATCCTATTTGGGACGTGTTGATATGAAGTAGCCTGTGAGATACTAGTGGAGATGGTCTAGAAGAAAGGGCTGCCCTTACGAGACTGGCAGAGAGGTGGCCATTAAAGCAGACGTGAAAGAGATGACCTGGGAAGAGCATGGGGCACAGGAGAGTAAGGGGCTTAGGACAGGTCCCAGGGGGTGCCAGCTTCTAACTGTTCAGGTAGAGAATAGCCCACAAAGGAGACTGAGAAGGGCAGCCTGAGAGATGGGAGGGAAACCAGAGAAGTCGTGCTATGTGGATGTTTCAGAAAGAATGGAAATGCTATCTTTGACAAACACCACAAAGGGGGGGGCAAAATGATTGGAAGGTGTCCATTAAAATAATTTGTGCACTGTGGGGAACTGCCTTTGCATCTCAGCCTCGCCACGAGGGTGGCCGCTGGGAACTGCCTTTGAATCTCAGCCATGCCACAAAGATGGCCACTGAGAACTCAGCCGTGCTGCAGGGGTGGCCACCGAAAGCCCCCTGAGGTTTAGCTGCGCCCACTCCGGTCAGAGACAGCTGCGCATGTGCACAACTCAGCCTGATTTGGAAAAGTGAAAGTTGCCTTATTAGCATAGGTGACCGAGCAGGAGAGACTTCACCCTATATATCCCATGCCCTGAGCCCCAATAAATGAGTTCTCCCTTCGAGTGAACTTCCTGTCGCGTCTGATTGTCTCCGGCGAAAGGAGCGGCCAGCGGCGAGTGGCCAGCGGCCAGCGGCCAGCGGCGGCGGCAGCAGAGGCTGGAGCGGCTGCAAGCGGCGGCGCCGCCGAGCGCCGGAGGCTGCGGGAACGGGCGGGCAGCGGCGCTTACCTCCTTTGCTCTGCCTATCGGGGAGAGCCTCTCTCCCTGCCTTCCTCCCCTCCGCTGGCTCGAGGGTCGCAGAAAGAGCTTGTAACACAAAGAGCTGTAGTCCTGACCGAGGGCAGGACCGGTGGGAGAGAGGTGAAAAAACCCGATAGTGCACTGTATTATATTTAGTATTACCTTGTCTATTTCTCTACCAGACCGGAAGCTCCTGCAGTCAGGATGTTTATTCACAACAACTAGCCCAGATGCCTGGCACAGGGTTAAGTCTCAATAACTGCTTGTTGATTGAATGAATAAATATGTCATGGGCATTCAAAGATGTTAAGAATTATTTCTGGATGTGATAGAAAACATATCATGAGTCTTCAGTAATTTACAAAAAATGAACAGGGAAGTCAACAGGATCTTTAAAGAGAAATGCAGTCTAACTGCTGTCCTTGACATGAATGACCCAAGGATGGCTTGCAAGGACTGTCTCACTATAATCACAACCACTTCAGTGACCACTGTCTGAAGAGCAACTTGCATGCTTGAAAACAATTTTATTTATGTGATTTTAGTATTCAAAGTACACCTGCATAATTAAATTTAATTATCTCCAAAGTCAAGGTCATCTCCAGCCTAATCCTTGCCTGAATTATCTGGACTCTGCCATTAATGGGATTTTCTTCTATTTATGAATTGCAAGTGCAACTACATGCCTCCACAGCCACAGCTGGAAATCAGTGCTTGACCCTAGCTGGCTAAAAACAAAGAGGCAGAGGGAAAACTACACATCACTCTTGTTTTTGTTTGTTGAAAATGTAAACAGCCACCAATTCGTAATATCGGTAATGCTCTTCCCTGAGTATCTGGCCCCGTAACAATGTTGTTATGTCAGAAGGTCCCTGGTGGGCCAGATATCAAGCCTTAGTAGCTGAGTGATGAGGAGATCCAGGTAAGGGAGCCTGCGGCCTGAGCAACGGACAGGCCCTGGGCAAGGGTGTGGGTGGGGGCTTTGGGTGGTGGTTTCTCCTTACGGATGAGGCCCCTGCTAGTTATGTTTTAGTTACTAACCCAGTATCCACTTGTACAGAAGTATTTCTGCATTTTAATAATTGCAAAAGTTATACCTCTTTGTACTTGGTGACTACCTGCTCTGGGCAGCAACCCAAGTGGGACCAGCTCAGACTTTCACAGGCCTCCCTATTTTGCAGTTAAAGAAACTGAGGTTTAATGAGGGAAGGTCTGGATAAGGGCTCATAAGCCAGTGGTAGCAGAACCGGCATTAGAAACCAGGTCTCTTTATTCTCAAACTCAGTGTTTGAGTTCTTTGTCATCACCCCTAAATTTACCCTAGAACTGTTCTGAGGCACAAATGCTTGTCACTCATGAGTATACTAAACCCGAATTTGTCCAGCAATTGTTCCATTATAACAATGGCCATGTGTTTACAAAGAGGTGTTTTCCTTCATGGAAAATCCTTCACTTTTTTATTACGGAATTATGCATCCTAACAAAAGCTATTTTGAGGTTCCCTAAACAAACAAATTCTGAGAGATTCACCCACTGCAGGTGATCTGACTGTTCATGACAAGGAGCAGCCACCTCAGTGACTTTATTTTTAACACACCTAATATTCTAGGTGTGAGACACGATAATTAATTGCATGTTCTTATGAACCTGGTGACAATGAAAGCTGAGGTCGCTAAACGGTTCTGAGAACATTCACTTTATAAAATGTAGTTTTCATATTGTGACAAGAGTCTGAAAAAGAAGCACATAATGACTCCTTGCTGATGAGGTCCCTGCTAGTTATGTTTTAATTATTAACCCAACTACATGGGTGAAGCAATAGGTGGTAATTTAGCTCCTTCTCTGCTGCGTAATTCCTGCTCCCTCGGCCCCCAGGCTGGAGAACTCCTCAGAATCAATTAAAGGAATTTGTTTTAGAATATGTCCAGCTACAACCTGACCCCCACCTCTTTGTATCCCTAACTCCCTCCCTGAAACTTGGAGGCAGGAATGGCCAGTAGGGTGGTCAGGTATGGGGAAAGTGGATATTTCTGACCAGGATTCACACCTGGCCTTAATGGCACCCACTGTCGGTATGTAAGCCTGTTTGCACATCTATGGGATGGTTACCTGGAGCAGAGCAGCTGAGGACTCATGGGATTGCGGCCCGGGTAGGAGTGGAGAGGAAACACCCATTCTCTCCTCTACTCTGCTTCTGGTATGTCATTGGTCAGCCGTCTGCCAGTCGCCAGGGACCCGCTCATTGAGCTCCTCCCAGTGCGAGGAACGCTGTTGGGGCGTGAGACAGAGAGCCTGGCAGGCAGGAGCGCTGAGAACTGGGACGGGGCAGAGAGCCGCCAGTGCACGCGCGTGAGGAGGGCTGAGCCGTGAGGATAAACCCCTTTACTTCCCAGCTTCTTGCCCTTGCGTTCTTTCAGTCACCGAGTTCGTGGGCAACTTGTCCCCGGTGGGGAACCCCTCCTCCAGGAGCTACATCAGAAAAAGAAGCGATGTGTCCTGGTAAACTGCCAAGATTTGGGTATGCTGGAAGGAGACGGCCATGAGCAGAGGTGGCTCAGGGGGGGCCTGGCTCTGGACGCACGGCTGGGTGGGCCAATACATGTCCACACGATGCAGGTACCTCATTCTCGATGCCAGAAAATTTGGGGGAGGAAGAAATGGGTAGATCATCTGTTTAGATTTGGGGGATTTTCCTGGACTCCCCACCTAAGAGATGGGAATGGATTCAAGGCTTCTGTAGTTCATGTTTCTTCCCCATTGTCTGCCTAAAGCGTTACTTGGTCTTACTTTTCAGATGCAGCCGCTCCAGTTCCCTGAGAAGGACAATGGAATCTCTTCATGGTGATAGACCTTGGGGGCGAGACCTAACGTGATGGAGGTAGGAAAGGAGGGAGGAGGCAGGGAGCCGTGACCCCGGGGAAGCAGACCCTCGGGGTCTTTCCCAAAGCCACGTGGTTGGGTGTGTGGTCAGCCTCAAAGGTGACTCAGAGAGCTGGACCCGAAGCCCCAAGTGGACGTGCTGAAGCTACTGAGGATATATTAAGCACCTCAGCTGGAGTTGGCTTTTAAAAATGGGACAAGATAGACATTTGTATTGGTGACTTTTATAAATATAAATACACACATAAAGTGTATCTATTTAGAAAATGTGAATCATTCTACACTTTTCATTGTTTTTTGCTGTATTTCATTTATTCCATTTCACATGCTGCTGACATGTACAGCATTCCCGTACATGGGTGGGTTTGTTCTAGATGCTCTGTCCTATTCAGTTTGTCTTTCAAGCTTCTTACATATCAATCCCATACTGTTTTAGTTATTATAACTTTGTTATAGTATTTCTCCTCCAACTCCTCCAACTCCTCCAGCTCCTGATTCTTATTTTAAAATGTCTAGTCCGTTTTCATGCGTTTTCTGTTCCAGATGCATGTTTTTCTTCAGTTTGGAAAAATTCCATGAAAAATCCTGAGGGTTTTTAGTGGACTGGCCCCTCATTGAGAGATGACTGGGTGTAGAACCAACCTGTGAGCAGTACCGGGACTCCCCACCAGGAGCACAGCCTGTCTGCTCCTTCACGCCTTCCTCTGTGCCCTTTTGGGCAATTCTGTAGTTTTTCTTCATCTCGAAATCCTAACA
>JAQQAC010012996.1:0-13576 GCA_029783875.1 Phataginus tricuspis
CACAGGGCTGCTTGACGAACATGCCTCTTGCCAGATTCTTAGGTGGGCGGGAGTGCCCTCAGATTGGGGCAGGGTGGGGCTGGAGCCAGGCCACAGGCCTGCTTAAAGATCCACAGTTGGACCAAGGTCATTGGCCCCTCCTCCAAGGGCATGGATGCGTTTGTCTCCCTCTAGCTCCCTGAGAAGGTAGAGCCACTGCTGGGATGTGGTTGAAAGGAGCTGGAGTCTGGTTGAAGGGCTCTCAAGGTCCACAGGTAGACTGAGGTCAACATGCCTACTCTGGGGGCGTGATTGGACATGTCTCCTGGATGGGGACGGAGGGGTCCCTGGATGGCCAGTACCGCCTTTGGTCTTAGAGGGACTGAGTCTGTTTTATAGGATCATTTCAGGCTCTGAAGTAGGACCCGTTGCTGTGTTGAGGACCCCTCCTGGGCCACAGCTGAAAGGGGCAAGACCCAAGTTACAGGGTTTTCATAGGCTCTGTAGTAGCACCAAGATGGTGGGCCAACCTCCAGGGACTCAAACAGGTATGATTCCTGGCAATTGCCTAACACAGCAGGACTGCTCCCGCTTGCGATTGGGTCCCGAAGGTCCCACAAAGGCCCTTTTGTCCATGGCGGGCTGCCAAATTACTCTTGTGAGGGGGATATGAGACCTCCTACTTCCTCATCCTACTGATGTCACTCTGGCAATAATGGATATGTAAAGATGTGATAACTATAAAAATCCTACAAATACATATAGATGCATGTGTGCCCACACATGCTGTGTGTGTGTGTGTGTGTGTATGTGTGTGTATTCTGTAACATTCTACATCAAATTGTTATTAGTGGTGAGTGTGATCTTCAGGGTGTGGTTCTAGGGGGAAGGGACAACTAGAGGGAGAAGGGAACAGTATTTAATCTGTTCTTTATCTTTAATCTATCTTTAAGATAAAGACAGGTCTTTATCTTTCCCTTTCTATGTCTTTGTATTTTTCAAAAATTTTAGGCAGTTATGCCTTTTTGTCATGAAAAAAATAAATAAAAGAAAACTAGGATATAAAATACTAGAGACAGACTATATTGAACACTGTTTATGAGTATGATTCAGGAAAACGATAATGAAATGGGACAGCTTTGTATCAAGTAGTATTAGACGACAGGAAAGGGAAGTAGTTTATATCCTTATTTATTTATGCATATCATGTATTTTTCAAAAAACACAATCATGCATCTAAGAGAATTCGAAAGTGAGGAAACAACACAGAGGGATAAACAAGTTTAAAAAAAAGTGAAACAAAGTGACTGGTTTATAAAATTCATATCCTGGAAGTCTAACATATTTGCTAAAATTGGGCCACAAATATGGGTTCTCAGATTCCTAAAAGCCAGAACAGATAAAGAAACTCAACTCACAGTATCCATTACCTAAGAACGTTATCTGTCGCTGGGAAGCTGTAGAGTGATTTTGCAGTGTGCTGAGAGCAGAGGGGAGAACTACTGGAGCTCCTTCCAAGTCTCAGTCATCAAACTTGGTAACTATCAAACGGTACCATTCTGAAAGTAAGATAAAAATCAGTTTGTCTAAAGATATAAACTATCTAAAAAGTTACTCATCTGAAATGCCTCAATCCTCAGGGATAAATGGGCATTAATGCATTTTGTGCAGAATCTGACACACACAAGAATTTATTTTGAAACTGTAGTATTTCAGCTTTGTAATGACTCCTGTCTTCAATTTATCACCTGGTTGTGCATTACGGCTACAACAAATTTGGATACAGTAGTGTTCATTCATCATTTAGTATTATTTTTGCAATACTTCGGTATTCAAAACATCTGGGTTTTGTGTTTGTCATCAACTTGAATGTAAAGCCATAAATTACCATGTACTTCGTTAAATGTGCTCTCGCTCAGACCTGGGCCCCTTTATTTGGCATCTGGGAACCTCTGCGGTCTTTGTGTTCAGGCGCAATTTTCCACCCACAGTGAATCTTCTAGAAAGATGCCTACAATGCAAACCTGAAAGGTCATATTATTTTAGTTAAAGTTAACCCAAATGTTGGAGAACAGAGAGGCCTGAAACTGTCTGGTCTACCTTGAGCCCAGGACGGTGGCTGTCCACCACTAGGCTCCCTTCTGCTGTGGTTTGGCTAAGTGAGCCAGTAAAGCCCTTCCCTTTCTTGATTAAGCTAGGATAGGTTTTTCTTTATTTGGAACTGAAAGAGCCCTGACCAATAGAGCTTTTTAAGTTAAAAATATTGCAACAGATTTAAAATGGCTTCTATTTACTACAAAAACAAACATTTTTAATAAGATTTTGCAATGATGGGTTGACAGTTTAAGATCATTGGTTTGCAAAAAAACATGAAAAATAGCCTTTTAAAAACTAGGTGAGAAGGGTCAAATGCCAGCTAATAAAAATGTTCTTTTATTTTTTAGAATGCCAGTAAAATTATTTTTCTAATAATAATTACAGAGGTTAAATTATTTGTATGAAAAGTAAAATAATGGATGCACTTGGAATTAAAACAACGGTTGGTGGCATTTTAAATTTACATATAAAATCTCAGAATTAATTTTCTTTGATTTAATATTTTTTAATAAAATACAGAGTTTGTACACAAATATAATTGTCCATAATGTGGCTTCTTTTCATTATGATTTTGGTCTTTTCATGTTTAGTCATAGCTGGTAAATGGAGTTAAGGCACTTGTGACCTTAGGTCATACATAAAGTCATTAACATTAATTATTAGCCATACTCTAAGCATTTTATAAAATGGAGAGTGAAGGAATTAATAAAGTCGTGATGGTATATGACTGCTTTCTAAATAAGAAGATGTTTAAATGTTATATTTGTAAAAATAATACAAAAAAAACCCCACTTTCTAAGAAGCTTTTATTTTCAGAGGCAGTAAGTAAAGTACGTGGAAACCTTTTTTGTTTTAATTTGGAACCTAGGCAAGTGCTGAGATGCTTTTGGGAAAATAGAACAGACCAGGTACCTGGGTCTCCATCCCCTACTTACTACTTGAATGACTGTGGAAAAGTTTTTCAACCTCTCTGTTTCCTTTCCTTGTGTATATAATGGGGTAATAATAGTACTATCCAATAGCATTGTTGTGAGAATCATTGAAGATAATATTTATAAAGTGCATGGAACAGGGCTTGACTTATAGTAAAATCTAATTGCTGTAAACTTATGATATGATGCAGCTGAATCAAAGTAGCTTTTATGCGCTTTGCTAATTAAACAATGAGGCCATAAAATTCACTTTTAAGTTCCAAATTTATTTGAAAGATCAGATTCTGTTTCTTTCTCCCATGTCAAGCTCTAAAAAGCAGCCTATCCTCCAGTTTTGTATCAAGGGAGGAATAATGAAGGAAACAAGATCTACAGATGAGTCAGTAGGCTTAGGGTACTGAAAGCCTGGGTGCCCTACAAAAAAAAAACCACAGAAAAAAAACCATCAACTATTCAGAACTTTAGCTATTAAAATTATTCATGTTTTTTTTTAAGTTTTTTTTTAGTATCATTTATCTACAATTACATGTCCACATTATGGTTACTACACTCCCCACATCATCAAGTCCCCCCCACCAACCCTATTACAGTCACTGTCCATCAGCGTAGTGAGATGCTATAGAATCACTACTTGTGTTCTCTGAGTTGTACTACCCTCCCTGTGACCCCCAACATTACATCTGCTAATCATAATGCCCCTTTTTCCCCCTTATCCCTCCCTTCCCTCCCATCTTCCCCAGTCCCTTTCCCTTTGGTAACTATTAGTCCGTTCTTGGGTTCTGTGAGTCTGCTGATGTTTTGTTCCTTCAGTTTTTTTCTTTGTTCTTATACTCCACATATGAGTGAAATCATTTGATACTTGTCATTTTTGGCTTGGCTTATTTCACTGAGCATAATACCCTCTAGCTCCATCCATGTTGTTGCAAATGGTAGGATTTGTTTTCTTCTTATAGCTGAATAATATTCCATTGTGTATATGTACCACATCTTCTTTATCCATTCATCTACTGATGGACACTTAGATTGCTTCCATTTCTTAGCTATTGTAAATAGTGCTGCGATAAACATAGGGGTGTATATGTCTTTTTCAAACTGGGCTGCTGCAATCTTAGGGTAAATTCCTAGGAGTGGCATTCCTGGGTCAAATGGTATTTCTATTTTGAGTTTTTTGAGGAACCTCCATACTGCTTTCCACAATGGTTGAAATAATTTGCATTCCCACCAGCAGTGTAGGAGAGTTCCCCTTTCTCCACCTCCTTGCCAACATTTGTTGTTGTTTGTGTTTTGGATGTTGGCCATCCTCACTGGTGTGAGGTGATATCTCATTGTGGTTTTAATTTGCATTTCTCTGATGATTAGTGATGTGGAGCATCTGTTCATGTGCCTGTTGGCCATCTGAATTTCTTCGTTGGAGAAGTGTCTGTTATGATCTTCTGTCCATTTTTAATTGGATTATTTGCTTTTTGTTTGTTGAGGTCATGAGCTCTTTATGTATTTTGGATGTCAACCCCATATCTGACATGTCGTTTATGAATACATTCTCCCATACTGTAGGATGTCTTTTTGTTCTACTGATGGTGTCCTTTTCTGTGCAGAGGCTTTTCAACTTGATATAGTCCCGCTTGTTCATTTTTGCTCTTGTTTCCCTTGCCTGGGAGATATATTCATGAAGAAGTTGCTCATTTTTATGTCCAAGAGATTTTTGCCTATGTTTTTTCCTAAGAGTTTTATGGTTTCATGACTTACATTCAGGTCTTTCATCCATTTTGAATTTACTTTTGTGTATGGGGTTAGACAATGATCCAGTTTCATTCTCTTATATGTAGCTGTCCATTTTTGCCAACACCAGCTGTTGAAGAGGCTGTCATTTCCCCATTGTATATCTATAGCTCCTTTATCGTGTATTAATTGACTGTATATGCTTTGGTTAATATCTGGACTCTCTATTCTGTTCCACTGGTTTGTGGGTCTGTTCTTGTGCCAGTACCAAATTGTCTTGATTACTGTGGCTTTGTAGTAGGGTTTGAAGTAGGGAAGCGAGATCCCCCCTGCTTCATTCTTCCTTCTCAGGATTTCTTTGGCTATTCTGGGTCTTTTGTGGTTCCATATGAATTTTAGAACTATTTGTTCAGTTTGTTGAAGAATGCTGTTGGTATTTCAATAGGGATTGCATTGAATCTGTAGATTGCTTTAGGTAGTATAGTTATTTTGACAATATTTATTCTTCCTAGCCAAGAGCATTGGATGAATTTTCATTTGTTAGTGTCCTCTTTAATTTCTCTTAGGAATGTCTTGTAGTTTTCAGAGTATAGGTCTTTCACTTCCTTCGTTAGGTTTATTCCTAGGTATTTTATTCTTTTTGATGCAATTGTGAATGGAATGTTTCCCTTTCTTTTAGCTGATCGTTAGTGTATAGGAAAGCAACAGATTTCTGTGTGTTAATTTTGTATCCTGCAACTTTGCTGAATTCAGACATTAGTTCTAGTAGTTTTGGAGTGGAGTCTATAGGGTTTTTTATGTACAATATCATGTCATCTGCAAACAGTGACAGTTTGACTTTTTCTTTACGAATCTAGATGCCTTGCATTTCTGTGTTGTCTGATTGCCGTGGCTAGGATCTCCAGTACTATGTTGAATAATAGTAGGGAGAGTGAGCATCCCTGTCTTGTTCCCTATCTTGGGTGAAAAGCTTTCAGCTTCTCACTGTTAAGTATGATGTTGACTGTAGGTTTGTCATATATGGCCTTTATGATGTTGAGGTACTTGCCCTCTATACCCATTTTGTTAAGAGTTTTTATCATGAATGGATGTTGAATTTGTCAAATGCTTTTTCAGCATCTGTGGAGATGATCATGTGGTTTTTGTTCTTCTTTTTGTTGATGTGGTGGATGATGTTGACGGATTTTCAAATGTTGTACCATCCTTGCATCCCTGCGATGAATCCCACTTGATCATGGTGTATTATCCCCTTGATGTATTTTTTAATTCGGTTTGCTAATATTTTGTTGAGTATTTTTGCATCTATGTTCATCAGGGTTATTGGTCTGTAATTTTCTTTTTTTTGGTGGGGTCTTTCCCTGGTTTTGGTATTAAATTGATGCTGGCTTCATAGAATGCATTGTGAAGTATTCCCTCCTCTTCTATTTTTTGGAAAACTTTAAGGAGAATGGGTATTATGTCTTCTCTATATGTCTGATAAAATTTAGCAGTGAATCCATCTGGTCCAGGGGTTTTATTCTTGGGTAGTTTTTTGATTACTGATTCAGTTTCATTGCTGGTAATTGGTCTGTTTAGATTTTCTGTTTCTTCCTTGGTCATTCTTGGAAGGTTGTATTTTTCTAAGAAGTTGTCCATTTCTTCTAGGTTGTCCAGCTTGTTAGCTTATAGATTTTCTTAGTCTTCTCTATGTTGGGGTTTCTAGCTCTCCTCGTGACCCTCCGAGCCTGCAGAGGGAAAAGGGGGAAAGGCACGCCCCGACAATGTGAGAGCGGGAGAGATAAGAGCTGGCTGTCCGCCCGGTCTGCAGCCGCCGTCCCCAGAGACAACCAGACCCGACAGGGAGCTCAGTCAAAGCAGTAACTCGTTTATTGCAGCTTAGAGCATGGAATATAAACATTATAGGGTGTGGTCTCTTCTGATTGGTTCACCTTATACTAACAAGGCGATCTTCAAATTTCCAATTACGCACAGAGCTGTGCGCATGCGTAGTTGTCTCTGACGTAAGCCCCGGACTTAAATGAGAACACTCGGCGGGAAGCTGTGGCACAGCAGAAATTCAAAGGCAGTTCCCCACATCTCTAATAATTCTTTGTATTTCTGTGGGGCCTGTCATTATTTTTCCTTTCTAATTTCTGATTCTGTTTCTGTATGTAGATTCTCTTTTTCTCTTAATAAGTCTGGCTAGGTGTTTATCTATTTTGTTTACATTTTCAAAGAACTAGCTCTTGGTTTCATTTATTTTTTCTATTGTTTTATTCTTCTCAATTTTATTTATTTCTTCTCTGATCTTTATTATGTCCCTCCTTCTGGTGATTTGGGGTCTCATTTGTTCTTCTTTTTGCAATTTCAATAATTGTGACTTTAGACTATTCATTTGGGATTGTTCTTCCTTCTTTAAGTAGGCCTGGATTGCAATATACTTTCCTCTTAGAACTGCCTTTGCTGCGTCCCACAGAAGTTGAGGCTTTGGGCTGTTGTTGTCATTTGTCTCCATATATTGTTTGATTTTATCCTGCTGCTTTTGGGTGTAGAGTTCTGTAGATGTCTGTTAGGTCCATCTGTTCTAGTGTGTTGTTCAGTTCCTCAGTGTCTTTACTTATTTTCTGTCTGGTTGATCTGTCCTTTGGAGTGAGTGTTGTGTTGAAGTCTCCTAAAATGAATGGATTGCTTCCTATTTCCTCCTTTAATTTTGTTAGTATTTGTTTCACATATGTCGGTGCTCCTGTGTTGGGTGCATATATATTTACATATATATTTATAATGGTTATATCATCTTGTTGGACTGTTCCCTTTATCATTGTGTAATGTCTTTCTTTATCTCTTGCTATTTTCTTCGTTTTGAAGTCTATTTTGTCTGATACAAGTACTGCAACACCTGTTTTTTTCTCCCTGGTGTTTGCATGAAATATCCTTTTCTATCCCTACACTTTTAGTCTGTGTATATCTTTGGGTTTGAGGTGAGTCACTTGTAAGTAGCATATAGATGGGTCTTGATTTTTTATCCATTTTATTACTCTGTGTCTTTTGATTGGTGCATTCAGTTCATTTACATTTAGGGTGAATAACAATAGATATGTACTTATTACCATTGCAAGCTTTGGATTCATGGCTAACAAAGGTTCAAGGGTAGCTTCTTTACTATCTAACACTCTAACTTAACTCTCTTATTAAGCTATTATAAACACATTCTGATGATTCTTTATTTCTCTCCCTTCTTATTCATCATCCTCCATTCTTTATATGCTAGGTGTTTTATTCTGTACTCTTTTACGTTTCCTTTGACTGTTTTTGTGGATAGGTGATTTTATTTTTTGCCTTTAGTTAGTATTTGGATGGTCTGCTTTCTTTACTATGATTTTATTTTCTCTGGTGACATCTCTTTAGCCTTAGGAGTGCTTCCATCTAGAGTAGTCCCTTTAAGATATCCTGTAGAGGTGGTTTGTGTGAGGCAAATTCCCTCAATTTTTGCTTGTCTGGGAATTGGTTAATCCCTCCCTCAAATTTAAATGATAATTGTGGTGGATACAGTATTCTTGGTTCAAGGCCCTTCTGTTTCATTGCGTTAAATATATCATGCCATTCTGTTCTGGCCTGTAAGGTTTGTGTTGAGAAGTCTGATGATAGCCTGATGGGTTTTCCTTTGTAGGTGACCTGTTTTGTCTCTCTGGCTGCCTTTAATAATCTGTCCTTATCCTTGATCTTTGCCATTTTAATTATTATATGTCTTGTTGTTGTCCTCCTTGGGTTCCTTGTGTTGGGAGATCTGTGGGCTTCCATGGTCTGAAAGACTATTTCCTTCCCTAGCTTGGGGAAGTTTTCAGCAATTATTTCTTCAAAGTCACTTTCCCTTTTTTCTCTCTTCTTCTTCTGGTACCCCTATAATGCGAACATTGTTCCGTTTGGATTGGTCACACAGTTCTCTTAATATTTTTTCATTCCTAGAGATCCTTTTATCTGTCTTTGCCTCAGCTTCTCTGTATTCCTGTTCTCTGATTTCTATTCCATTAACAGTCTCTTGCACCTCCTCCAGTCTGCTGCTAAGCTCGTTGATCAATTGTTTCATTTCTGTTATCTCCCTCCGGACTTCATCCCTTAGCTCTTGCATATTTCTCTGTAGGTCCATCAGCATGGTTATGACTTTTATTTTGAATTCTTTTTCAAGAAGGTTGGTCAAATCTGTCCCACCATGCCCTCTCTCTGGAGTTGTCTGAGTGATTTTTGACTGGGCCAGATTCTTCTGTCTTTTATTGCGATAGAAGTGGTCGCAGGCAGGTGGCACATGTGTCAGCTGGGAGAACAAAGTCCCATCCTGCTTGTTCACCTTGCCCTTCTCCGCAGCCTGTGCCAGTTACCCGCACACTGGGAGGCAGTTTCTGGGATAATCCCCTGAGCTTCGGTGGGCTTGGCCGCCCTCAGGCTAGCCTAGAGCACTGCGGGGTGTTGCAGCCATGCCGGGTGTGTTCTCCTATGAGGACGGCGCCCCTTCGTGCCTTCCGGACCTTGCTCCGGCTTCTGCTGCCCGTCCCGGTTAGCTGTGCACTGGGAGGAGACTCTGTGTGGTTGCTGTGGGTGGGATCACTCTCCGCCTGCTCTGCAGCTGTGGCAGGTCAGCTGGTCTGTTTGCATTGCTGGCTGGGGGGAACGAATGGCAGGCTGCTTATTGCCGTGAGGGGATTTGGGGCTGCTTTACCCGGCAGGTAGTTTAGGGGCCCAAAGTTCCTCAAGATTCCCAGCCTGCTGGGTTGAGTGCGCTGGGACGATTTTGTTCAGCTGTTGGGCTCTTGCCCCTTTAAGACTTTTAAAAAAGCATCCACTTTTCTTTTGTCCGAGGGAAGTCAGCTGTGGGGACCCGCTCACAGTCTCCATCTCAGATCCTGTCCTTCCCTTTCTCTAATATCCAGTACACCATGCCATGTGTGTCTGTGCTCCCGATGCAGATCACCAGGGCTGGTTATTTAGCAGTCCTGTTCTTCCACTCCCTCCCAGCTTTGACTCTTTTCCTCCCACCGGTGCGCTGGGGTGGGGGGAATGCTCGGGTCCTGCCAGGTTGCGGCTTTGTATCTTACCCGCCTCGTTAGGTGCTGAGTTCTCGCAGATGTAGCTGTAGCCTGGCTGTTGTCCTGTATCTTCTGGTCTCTATTTTAGGAATAGTTGTATTTGTTGTATTTTCAAAAATATATATGGTTTGGGGAGGATATTTCTGCCGCCCTGCTCACGCCATGATCTTGAACCCTCCTCATCATGTTTTTTTTTAAACCTCCGCTGGATTAATATAATGGTCTTGGAGGGAAGACACACCAAGGAAGTAAGAATTAGTAAGTATACGGAGAATGTGGCAAAGATTCAGGTGAAGCAAGGTCCCACCCTATCCTGACTTACTTGTTAGCACAGCAGTTTGCCCGATGTCTTCCGGCTGAACATGTGCTCCAGGTCCTCATGAGCCCCACGCCCCGTGTTGCAGCTGGCATGATACACATGCTAATTTCACATTCTGATTCTTGATGGTCTCTGAATGTTCATATCTGATCCACAACCACATACATCACCTTGTAGGCTCCCTGTGGCATTTAAATGACAACTCCCTGTAGCATTTTCACCGACATTAAACACAATGACTACCACTTCACCATAGGAAAAATAAAGTTTGTAATGGTTGCAATTCTAGAACCTAAGGAGTAAAGAAAATAGATAGTTAAAATAAAGTATTTCTCATTTAGAACAGTATTTTATCAGTTCATATTTCTGGAAGTTTAAAACTGCCTGAGTACAATTCTTTGAAAGTCTCTTTTGTTAAAAAGTGATGTAATAAAATAGCTTGATGCAAAAAATATATGCATTTCAAATTCTAATTGTAGCTCAGAATGAAATTAAAATATGTGAGTAATAATTCTAATCAATTTGCTTTCTCTCCGAAAGGAGAGTCAATTGCACATATTTTCTTCTTCTCCAAAAGATAGTTCTAGAAAGGTTTTTTTAAAAATTGACTGTGGCATTCCATTTTTTTTTTTCCTAGTGCCCTGGCCAGTTTCTGGTATCTTCTCCCAGTTTCTAGTTCTACTTGGGTCTTTATTACCTCTGGCCTAGACTACTGCAGTACACCTTAGCAGATATCCCTGACTTGTAAACTCGTTATTTAATTTATCCTGTTCTCTGCTGCCAGATTAATATGGGTAAAACACATTGTCCTTGATCAATATCCAATATCAATACCTGTCAAAGTATTTTTTCTACTCTAAATTTAACAAGAAGCTTGCAATTCCATAAAGCCAGCCAAGAGTGATCTCCGCCTTCACTGAACCTCTGGGTCACTCGGCCCCTGGCAGTTATCTATGACCGCATTATACCACAGCAATTTGTGCACATGTCGTGTTCCTTTTGGCCATCAGCACACTGGCACGTAACTGAGCTGGTTGCCAGAAAATACCAGGCTCAGTGCTTGTTTGATCATAAGCAGTCAATAAATTTTTATTGAAATTCTAAAGTTGTGCATTCCAGGTTGGCAAATGTTCCCTATGTTGCTTACTAGGCTGTAGACAGATTCTACAAAAATACTCTATACTTTTCTAACTAAAACTAACATTGTCTTACAAAACATTTCTTTAAGAATCTTGTCTCATGAATAGATTTTGAATTATCGAATTGTAGGAATATGAAGGTATTTCAAAGCAGTCTCCATCTGATTAAACTCACCTATTTTTTTAAATGTTAACATTCTCATTGTTCTGTCATATTTGTAATGAAATAGAACTAATTGTCAAAGAGGGAATGGCTTCCACTTCATGCAGAGACAGAACTTGAGTTCTTGATATTCTTAGTTTATGGATCCCACATCTTGTATCATTTCTTGCTTTGGTTGGTGCATAAACCTTGAACTGGATTCCACTCTGCCTTGTTTCCATTCCAGTTTGCCCCTCAGACTGCTAAGTTTGTTGTGCCATCTAGCCAGGTTCTTCAAGGGATGAAAATTTAAAACAAAAAACAACAGTACATAAATGAATTGAGTTGTTAAAAAGACATTAAAAGTGGACAATGAAGACAGGTACAGAGCATGTTTTTCACTGTGAATAATTGGGGAAGTGACTCGGAGATGATAAATGTGAGGGGACTCAAGAGAGGCTCACTTATGAGTGGCTAACACACGGGCTATGTTTATCCACTGTACTGAAAAGATGATTACATTCCAGTGCTGAGCAATCATGAACTTAGAAAAAACTATGTTAAAAGACAGAAGATAAGCAATTAAAAAAAGGCATATTTTAGGACCCCACATAATTCTTTTAACTAACCTACCTTAACCTCCTCTCTAGGTCTGGATTAGCACACAATATTTCCCAGCATCATTTTTTAACAGAAATCTTTCATTTTGGGGATATTTTGGTTGGTGTGGTTTGTTATTACCAAGGATATTTAATTTCATTCATGTTCTATTATTCTACCAATTTTTTTTCCATTCTAAATTACTACTAATCCTAGAAGTTGAAACACGTTTCTTAACTTCCCGATGAATTTTATAGGTGGATGGGGAAGGACAGTAAAACAAAACTGAACATGTCAGGTAACTTTAAGATTTAACTGCAGCCTGTATTGCAAGAAATGGTCCTATAAGATCTTTAAACTTGTTTCTGATTACGGATTAACATGTAGTAAATCTGCATTTCCTTTAGCCTTCCTCCAACCTTTCTTATTAATGAGCCCACCCAAAGAAGCTAAAATGTCTGATAATCACTTTCCCATGCCTGGTTTCAGAAGTAGTCTAGTTGTAAGACCAATTCTCCTTGGGAGCAATGTTTTCTGTTTTTGTTTTATTCCCTGTGAGAAAATGAAATACTCTCCCAGCTACATGTGTATATATTTAGGTAAACAGAAGCAGTCATTTTGTGACTGTGAAGGAACAACCCAAAGGCAGAAGCCCGCATGCTGAGTGTGGGGGAGCAGAAGTGGAAGGACTGAGGCCCCTGATGAGAGCTACATGTTGTATTTACCAACCTGGGGACTGTTGCCTCCAGATTTCTTGTCACGTGAGACGTTGTGTGTACATGTATATTATGCGGTCCAATTTTAGTCAGTCTTACTTGCATCCCCAAAGCATTCAAAGTATAACAAATTGAGTCCAAGTTTGGCTCCTCTAAAATGACAGCCTAAAATTATGCGCAGGACACAGCACTTCTAATTTTCTCCATTCTGAAGTCAGCCTTGCTTACTGGATTTTTGTGTTTGGATTCTGCTATTCTGACTGGGGCAGGTCACTTGTCTGTCCTCTGCCATAAGTAGTATGTCTGGTCTCTGTCTTCAGTGTTCATGTTTGTTGTGTCCTAAAGGATCCTCTTTTCCTATTGCCTGACCAGCAGGCAAGATTTTAAAACACTAAATTTCAATTTATATACAAAGAAAGTCTTTTTTGAACTTGGATGAATGCAGCCTGGTTTTACTGAATGATGCACTGATATTTGATAGATGTTTAGCAGATTTTGGAATAAGAGTTGCTATGGCACTCTCATTGTGCCCAGTGGTATGTTAGAAGGAGTTTGCTTTATAAGGATGAACCCAAGATGATAGCCCATCGTAGTAAGACGTTCAAACATACCCATTAGAGTCACATCAACTTACAGTAAAATTCTGACTTTGCCATTTGATTGACACATGGATATGGGTAAATAATTTTGCTACATTGGTCCAGATACAGGGTTATACTGAATTGCTACCAATCTGAAAATATTTTGAGAAGAAAATGAGATGGTATGCTTAAAGCATTAGTTCATTGCAAGCATACACAAGATGCCAAATGTATGGTATATCAAGTCATCAGAGTTCCCCCAAAATGAGACTGAATTAAGGAATACTAGTTATTC
>JAQQAC010013009.1:0-34189 GCA_029783875.1 Phataginus tricuspis
CAGAACAGGGAACAGTTTTGTTTAAAACTGTTTCTCCACTGTTTTGCTATGGATATGTGTCTGAACGTGACATGCATCCCACTCCCATCCACCTCCTCCTCTCTCCACTACAAGAGCGAAGGCAGGCACATTGGGGTGTGTTAACCCTTCCGGTATCAGCATCAGTGGCTTCCTCAAGGAATTCCATGTTTCAGCAGCCCTGCCTAGGGTTAGCTGAGAAACTGACAGTCATTTGATGACATCAGTTGTTCCGTAACTGGCAGACACTGAAAAATCTCATTATCACCAATAACGGGAGCACCTCATCCATATCATACCTGTCAAGGCAGTCAGGTTGGGTCGCATATGCATCCGAAAAAGCCGACTCTAGCATCATACACAAGAGGAATCCTGAACTCACCCTACGCCTCACCCGTCCAGCCCGGTCTCCATAGGGAAGTTGCAGAAGATCAGAAGTCACCACTATTCAGTAACCAAACTCACTATTCTTTTGATGTAGCTTTTAACCTGTTGCTGATCTTAGCAGGAAGGCGAGCTTTTCAGGGAGAAAAATGTTGGCTTCGTGGCTTATGGACAAATGGCAGTATGTTAGGGGGGAGCCCTCTGAGCCGTGCAACGGCAGTTGCATTTTAATAGGCACTTGGCAGAGTTGCCTTCCTAAGTCACCCAGACAGGGCTTTCTAGGAAAATCACCCATGGCTGCATTACCAGGGGTCTGCTCAGAGGGAGAAGCCACTGGGATGGTGTGATGATCAGGGCCTTTGGCAGCAGATGGACTGGGGTTTGCATTAATTATGTTACACTGAACAAGTTACTTAACCTTTTCGTGTCTGTTTTCTCCGTCAACAAAATGAATTTTTAAAACGCTACCTTGCTTTAACCATTTATTAGCTATATGGTCTTTGGTGGATCAACTTACCATGAGCCTTAGCTTCCTTATCTGCAAAATGGGTAGAATAACTCTTATCTCTAAAAGAGTGTTGTAAAGATGCGGTAAATTTATGGTAGGTACTCAGTAACTGTTAGGTATTAGTGTTTCAAATTCCCTTCCATACCTTTGATGGGAGATGGGAGATGGGACATAGACATAAATAATCAGAACGTACATACAGAAAGTAAAATCTGGATTAAAAAGCAATTTGTGTTGCATGTACCTGGGGATGTTGTCCTTACCATTTCTGCCTGGAGGTCTTTGAGTCTGATGCTACCTCCCCTACTCCAGAGGCCAGCAGCCTTTCATAATCTGATTCTCCCCATCAACACAGTGTTGTGGTTAAACAATATGCCTCTGGAGTCAATTACCAAAAATCAAATCATGGCACTTCAACTTACAAGCCTTATGACTTTGAAGAATTTCTTATTCTCTCTGTATCTCAGTTTCTTGTTCTGTAAAATGGGAGTAAGAATTGTATCTGCCTCAGAGGTCATGATTAAACTAAGTGAGATAATACTTCTAACATGCCTAGAATGGTATCCCACACGCAGTAAAGTGTTTAGTAAATGTTAACCATATTATTACTCAGGAGCTTTCCTATACAGCTGCCAGAACCCATGAGCAGGAGGTGGAGCTGGCTCACACAGGCTCAGGGAGCTGATGGTGCCCATCTCTTCCTGACTCAGCATTCAGTGGCAGTATATTGGTAACTTGAAAGTGGGAGTATTTCCATGGAAATTGGCAAAAAATGCAAATCAGCTCCTCTCCTTTCTTCCTACCAAAGCTCAATTGTCAAACACTTGCCAGCACACTCCTGGGTGCAAGGGGACCCTCCGTGGCACTAAGCTAGCCTAACCACAGCTCCAGGGTCGGATTCGAAGGCCACTACCGATCAAGGAAAATATTCTCCCCACCGACCCTGCTGTGTCTTCAGCCCTATCATCCCTCTGACATTAGGCATTAGGTGAAATATCTCTTGTCAGAGAATCCTTCCAGACATCATTTTTACTCCTCCTACTTTTTGAATAGTCTCTTTAGTCAGGGATCTTTAACTGTAAGCAACAGAAATAAACTCTGACAAGCATAAGCAAAAGGGGAATTTAATGGGAGAAAATGGTGCACTCACTGGCTTGAAAGGAAGTTTGAAGTAGGTGGCTTGGAACAGGCAGCTGTAGAAAGTTCTGGTAGTAGGAACCCCTCAACTGTCCCACTGAGGCTGAAATAAATAGACTTTAAGCTTTTTATTTTTATTTTTTTGCTTAAGAAGCAAAGTCTTAGGAGTGAGAATTAAGTTGACTAGGTTTAGACCACATGTCCACTTGTGATCACATGTTGGTTGTATGGGAGCCTCTAGATTTAGGACTCTGCAAAATTACTCACAACTGGGTAATTCCCAGAGGAAACCAGATGGTCTTGAAGAAGTGGATGCTGGGTGGCACCATAATCATGACAACTAATCATTCTACTTTCTTAGTCCTCCTGGTGGGAAATGTCTTGTGGTCCCTTTCTGCAAAGGCGATGGTTATGCCAACTGCAACTCCCCATGCATGGTTCTTCACAGAATATGGGGGCCATACAGATCAGTGGGACACCCCAAAGCCCACCAGACTGCAGAAAATAACCTCAAGGGAAGAGGTCACTGCCTGTATCTTGAATTATCCCAAAGTTTCTTGATTTCATGAGCATGCACTTCACAGAGTGGTCTCCATGGGGCATTCACTGGGGAAAGACTTAAGAACTTAATCAGCCCTTTTCATCTCTAATTTCTCCTGTACCTGCCCTGGGTGATTAATGCCATGATGGCTTTGATGACAGCTCCACAGGATCCCCCCAGGATCTATAATATTGGGCTGGGATCCTAAGATGAGCTGTTTCCTCCAAGGCCCCTTCATGTTTCTACAGACACCAACTAAGTAGTAAGAAAAGTCTTTTGTAAAACTGTCAGAAGTATGGCTGGGCCTTGGTGTGCCTTTTCTAGTTTGAATTTCTTTTTCCTTCTATTCCTCATTGCGATCAATTTCAGAAAAGTGGTTTAATCCTCTTTGGTTCATTCTTTTTTTTTTCTTAACAGCTCTCTGGATGATGGTCTTGTTTCTTTGACACTAATTTCCCTTTATCAGTGTAGGTTTCTGTGGCTTTCCTTTGAGGAGTGTGCTAAGAGATTGGTTCAGGGAAGAATTAGTAGCCAACCCCAAAGACATGTGGAACCTGCTTTTGACACTGAGTCCTGTGAAGGAGATCAACAAGCAAGCCTTTATAAATTACTGATGTGATGTTAACAACATTGGGTGTCTTTAAAAGGGATTATTAAACACAGAATATTTTACTATATAGCCACTTATGAATTGGTTGGAAATGGGTAGGAAAGAAGCCACTTAATCTGTCTGTGCCTTTACTTCATTCTTGTGCCCTAGTGGTCAGTTCTTATATTTCCTGTTTCCTTACTATGTCCTAGGTGTTTTTCTAAGTACTTTAATGTGTTAACTCATAAAAGGTAGGTCTTGGTATTATCCCTGTTCTAAGATGAGGAAACTGAAGGTTAGAGTAACTGCCCAAAGTCCCAGAGCCAAAAAATGGAGGTGCCAGGGTGGAACCCAGAGAGTCTCCCTCTCTAATCCAGCCCTTCACACTATGCTATAGTGTCTCCCATAGGGCCAAGGGCCATATTATGCATCTCCTGCCCTCTAAGCCTGGCAGTTAGCAGATTCCTACTTACCTTTGCAACCTCAGATTGTGAAATTCTCCTGGGACCACACTCTTCAATTACACTGACCTTCTTCCATTTTTGGACAGCAAGCTCCTTCTCTCAGAGCCACAAACATGCATTCCTTCTGATTGAAATGCTCTCTGCTCTCTCTTTCCCCCTCTATGCTGGCTGATTTTCACTCATTGCTCTAGTCTTTTTAAACACCACATCCTTCAACCTCCAATGTTAGGTTGTTCCCCATTAACACTCTCATAGGGCCATGCATTTTCCTGTCATCCCATTTATTACAGTAATGATTTGCTTAATGTCTGTCTCCTCTACCAGATGATAAGAAACCATGTCTCTCTAGTTTACTGACCTGTCTCTACCACTTAACACAGCGCCTGGCCCGAAGTAAGCAACCAGGAAATATTTGTGGAGTGAATAGATGCTTAATGTCTTCTTGCCAAATAAATGAAGGCTTTCAGTAAAGCAGGAGAACTAAAGCTCCAAGGTTTTAGGAATTTGAGCCAATATACCTTTTACACGGGGGATGTTATTTAAATTATACAAGAAGAAATCAGAACTTACTGTTGGTCTTAGTGACTTTCTGATGTTCCAAGGATTAACCTGTTACTTACTGGATCATGGGAAGCTGTGGGGATTGTTCGGGGGAAGGGCTGGGAGCATGGGAAAGCGGGAGAGGCACTCTGTGGACTCTAGGAAGTAGGATGTGTCAACTGAGTTGGAAGAATTTCAATAGCCTAAAATCAACATAACTTCACTGATGTGCACTGCACATACCTGGGCCATGAGTAATCACTTGAAAATAACCCAATAGGGATTTCACAGGGAGCAGCACCTTCTGGGTTGCTAAATCCAGAGGCATTACAATAATTTGTATAGTAGGACTCACGCACCGAGGATCATAGCATCAGAAAAGATACTCTCTTTCTGTGGAGTTGGGTCATGAATGCTCTATTTTAGGGAGACGTTGGATGGGTCTCAGCTGCAAACAGATGGAGGAGAAGAAAACCGTGTAGCAACTTTTTTCTTTGACATCTTTTATTAGCTTGATGCCTTGAGAAATCAAAGATGCTTAACCTTTTCTTTCATTAGCATTTTTGATGTTGCTAATAGGTCACCTGAGATGGTCTGACTAAATGATGGGTTGTACCTGGAAATGCAAGGTTGAGATGCATGTGTGAAGGCAAAGCCGTTGTTTTCTTCACCAGGTCGGCTGAGTCTGGTCTTCAGTGTCAAGGGGCCAAACATTCAGTGGTAACGGCTGGACTTCGCATAGTTGGGAGCTGTGGGGGTGGCAGGAAGCTGACTACAGATGGAAAGTAAGTTTCCCTGAAGTTATTTGACATTTCTTTAATCCTAAATGTAACCTGCAGAGGCACTAGCTCTTTTGCCTGCAATGTGGCACTGCTTTTGCTGGCTCTGATGCTGACTGAAGGTCAGTCTGAGGGCTGGGTGGTCCAGAGGCACAGGCTGTCCCTTGGCCATGCTACTATATGTGATTCTTTCTACCAGTCCTTTCTCATTCCCCTTTTCTCTTGTTCTCAATCTTTTCTTTTCTTCTTCCCTTTTAATCATTTTCTTGGCTTATATCTCAAATGTGCTAGTGGCAAACAGAACAGAATTTGTTATTGACTCCTGGTTCACTTGTTTCATGGATCATTTCAGGTCAAATCCTATTAAAGTAAATGTCTCCACTGTGGGGAAATCTCTCTGAATAACCAAATAGGGCATTTAATCCTCAAGTAAGGGCCAGCTTATTGCAAGCAGGATTTGCTAGCAGGGTTTAGAAAGAGCTGAGGTGGACTTTGTTTCCAGCAATAAGGCAAACTACATGACCTAAAAACCTTCCATCTATAAAACACCTATACATATTTTATAAAATATAACAAACATCTTTTTAAATGCATAGCTTCACTTATGTAAGGAAAATCCCCAGGGGCCCAAAATGAAGACAGAATCAAAATTAGAGTAATAAGTGTGAACTGAAATTGGGGCTGCACTGACTGTGTGTGTGTGTGTGTGTGTGTGTGTGTGTGTGTGTGTGTGTGTATGCATGTGATCTTTGTAATCAGATGATTTAATAGGAGTTTTAATTCATTTAATGATTAAATGGGGTTTAATGTGTCTCCAGCTTGGGGGAAAGGGGATTTGGAATTTGGACCTTTCTAAGACTCTCCATAAAGCTAGACCTTTAAAGGATAATTCTATCCTTCTAGCAAATGAAGACAGGAGAATGGATTGCTTGTCTTAACCTGAACTCTAATTGGGGAAAATAAAATTCTCTGGGAAGACTCCTCTTATCATCATACATGTTTAGAATTTAAATTTATACTACCGTCTAGGACCTCAACTTCCAGGCAAACTAATTAATATGAAAGTAAGCCAGTTTTGCCTTTAACCCTGAATTCCATGACACAAGGAGATGAACACTTCTTGGGAAGGACATATCTTCAACACAGAATGGGAGTGTCACAGATAAAAGCCTGGACAAACATGAGCTTACAATCCAAAATTACAAAATAGAAGGCTTCTGTGAGTGAGGTTGCCAGGTTTAGGAAAACAAAACAAAACAGGACACCCAGGTAACTGAACTTCAGAAAAACAAAAATATTTTTTAATACAAGTATATCTCAAATACTGCATACAACGTACTTACACAAAAAAATATTTGTTATTTATCTAAAATGTGAAGTTAACTGGTTGTCCTGTATTTTACCTGGCAACCCTATATGTGCAAAAGTCAAGAAACATAGAAACAGCAGGATTAGATCATCCAAGAACTCCAGATACTAGAGTAATAATATGTATACTTTTGTATACTTTAATGTATACAAAAAAAATACATTTAATGATTGAATATATCTTGACAATATGAGGAAAGAAGAAAATATTTAAAAAATGGGAAGTTCAACAAATAACCAAATACTACTTTGGAAGACAGTTCGGCAGTGTTTTGCAGAAGTAAACATATTCTTACCATATGACTCAGCATTGTACTCCTTGGTATTTACCCAAAGTACCTAAAAATTTGTGTCCATATAAAAACCAGCACATGGATGTTTATAACATCTTTATATATAATGCCAAACTTGGAAGCAACCAAGATGTTCTTCAGTAGGTAAATGGATAAATAGCTTTGTGGTACATAAATAAGACAATGGAATGTAATTCACTACTAAAATGAAATGAGCTATCAATCCATGAAGAGACATGGAGGAAAATTAAATGCATATAACTAAGTAAAAGAAGCCCAACTGAAAAGTCTATATACTATGTGATTCCAACTACATGACATTCTGAAAAGGTGAAACTCTGAAGACAATAAAATGATCACTGGTTGCAAGGGATTAGAGGAGAGGGAGGAATAAATAGGTGGAACACAGGATTTTTAGGTCAGTAAAATCACACTGTATGATACTATACTAATGGATATGTGTCATTATATGTTGGTCCAAATCCATGGAATTTACAACACCAAGAGTGAATCTCAATGCATACATGGACTTTGGGTAATACTGTGTTAATGTAGCTTCATCTGTTTTAACAATGAACAACTCTGGTGAGAAAATGTGGATTGGAAATGCTGATAACAGGGGAGGCTATGCATGTGTGTGGGCAGGAGTATATGGGAAATCTGTAACTTCTGCTCAGTTTTGCTACAAAACTAATATTCCTCTAAACAATAAAATCTCCTTAAAAAAAAGAGCCAAATAGGACTTTTGGAAATAAAAACTAAGTCATTGGATTTAAAAAAAAAGCTTCAGGGATGGATAAAAAAAGCAGTTTACAGACTATTGGAGAGAAAATTAGTGAACTTGAAGACAGATGTAAGGAAATTATCCAGATTGCAGTATGAAAGGTTAAGAGATGGAGAATATATAAGAGAATTAGGGCCATGGAGGACAGAAAAAGATGGTCTAATATATGCCCAGTATTTCTAGAAGGAGAGAAAAGAAGCAATAAGAGAGAGAAAATATTTTAAAAGATAATGGCAGAATTTTTCTAGACTGAAAAAAAAAGGTTCATTAGATTTAAGAGTACATAATGTTCCTATCAGAAAAAAACAAAAAAAAATCCACATCCAAATACATCATAATGAAATTTCAGGACACCAAAGACAGAGAGAAGATTTTTAAAAAATTAGAAAAGGCAAAATTTTTTTTAAAGGGAAGAAAAGAGGGGAAAGTATAACCTTTTTTTTGGAACTAGATAGATCTGTCTTCAAGCCATAGACCACATCTTCCAGTCATATGGGTAGTTTACTGAACCTTGTTGAGTATTAGTTTCCACATCTGTAAAATAATATTCACTCCAGTCTAATTTTATAGCAATCCTGCAAAATGCCTACCACCAAGGATTGCTTGTTAGTATGTGTTAAGCAAAAAGGAGTTATTACTATTTTTGACAGAAGAATTTCCCCACTATATGAATTCCTATAGCATGACTCCTCTATGAACCCAATCTCCCCTGCTGCAAGAAAGCATAAACTCCTATCATGGGGCTCCCTCAACCCTCTATGACAAGCTCCAGCGATCAAACCTCCCTGTGGTCTTGTCAGTAGGACATTTTCCGAACCGCTATGAAAATCACTCTTTTTGTAGCTTCCTTGTCTTTAATTAAAAAGCAAAATTCAAAGATAAACACAAGGCCAACTTGTAAGCCATGACCTCCCTCCAGACCAGCTTACCAAGGTCTGCTACATGGTCCCATAGTACTGTCCTTTCTCACAGCATTGATCACACATTGTTGCTGCTGGGTAATGTTCCATCTTCCCCAGTCAACTCTAAGCTCCTTAAAGGGAGGTACCTTACCTGTCTTGCTTGCCATTACAATCACAGTGCCTAGCACATGACCTGGGACTTTTTAGGAGCCACCTAAAAAGTTATTGAATCTTCAAGTTGAGAAAAAAAATAAAGTTAGGGATGGAATTCATTTGCACAATTGCTGGAAATAAAAACATGGCATTTTTCTAGAGTTAAAAGGGATTCTAAAGAACATCTAGTTTTCCCACTGCTTTTCCAGATGAGAAAAACAAGTTGATTCATTCAATTGGTCTGAAAGTCCAGGGCTATTAAGTAGTGGAAATTAGATGCAAATTCGGTTTTGCAAGTTCCCAAATGATATTGCTTACATTCTATCATGTTGCCTCCAGGACTAAGATCATGGCTGTGTAAATGAAAGAAGCCAGACACAAAAGGACAAATAGTATATGATTTCAGTTATATGAAACATCTAGAATAGGCAAATACAGAAAGACAGAAAGATTAGAAGTTACCAGAGGCTGAGGGAAGGAGGAAATGGGGAGTTGCTGCTTAAAGATGACAGAGTTTTTATTTGTGTTGATGAAAATGTTTTGGAAATAGTGGTACAGTTGCACAACGTTAATAGTTGAGTTGTGCTGAATTCAATGAATTGTACACCTAAAAATGGTTAAAATGGCAAATTTCATGTTTTGCATATTTTATCACAACAACAACAAAAAAAGGGAAAGAAGATCATGCTGTAGTTATTCCCCAGTCACCTTGCTTCTCCAGGCCTTTTGTAGGGTGAGGACAGTCTTACATTAAAAAAAATCATTGACGGTAAGGTATAAGCAGGCAGAGACAAATGCATGATGCAGGACCATCAAATTAAAAGTGACACATCTCTATTAGCCCATAATTTTTCAGCAAAGTAAAATCTGTGAGCTGCTCCTGGAAAAATGCCAATTCTATAAGCTATTTGATTTTTCTGGATAGGGTATAAAATAACTGTTAAAACCATAAAAGATACCATATGGCACCAAAGAAAGGGAAAAAAGAGTTCTCTGTTGTTACTAAATGAACAATTAGTTCTCTATTCTCCTAAAAAAAAAAAATTAGGGTGCCATTAAAAGAAAAATTTCAAGTGTCAAGAAGACATATCCAAAATGGAAAGCAAGTTGAAAAGATAAATAAAATAAGCATTCCTTTAGCTATATTTGGTGGAGTCCTGCAGAGAAAAAAATTTCAGCTAGGCAGCACTGAGACATAGTTTATTAATGCAGTTTCCCCCACAGCAGGACACAGAAAGAAATTGGTAAAACAGTCACATTAAAAAATTATGACTCCTACATCTGATCTTTATGAATACACAAAAAAGAAACTGTCCTCTCAAGTCGTCCTTGGGCCATGTTAAAGCAGAAATGTAGAAGATTTTGTTTTTCCTCTAAAGCCCCACAACAGCATTATTTGCTCACATGTGGCTGGAACAGACTACAAGTTACTTCCCACATTTAGGGATTTTAAAGGTGTTTATAAAAAGACCCTATGTAAGATTTTGAGCAGTTTTCCTAACTACATTTTGAAATAAGACATTTTGGGTTTTAAAGCATATGCAAAAATGAAATCTAATTATGCTTCCTTTGGGGAAAAAATTGTAGTAGGTGGTAAGCTGGTTATAAATGGAATTTCTCTAGTATCTTAGAGCTGGAAAGCAGCTTACCCATCATCTAATCCAGTGTTTTGCACAGTATATAGTGCTCCACTGGTGAGTTATGACATCAGTTTAGAGGGTCACAAGTAGCATTGGGAAGTAGAGGAAGAGGAGGAATAGAATAAAATGGAATGAAATATTAAAAGTGTGTTGTAATACTGTTTTGTGAAACATTTGTTTCAGTTGTGTGCGTATATGTGTGTGTGTTGATGTACTGGTTTACAATATAAAGTGTGTGTCTTACTGTGAGTTCTGGTCCAAAAAATTGGAAAATTACCAGTGTAATCAAACACCTTCTGTTCCAGGTAAGACACCTGGAGTCAGAGAAGGGAAATGACTTTCCCAAGTCCCACATGAGTCAGAAATAGCCTTGGTCTTTTGACCACTAATATCCTTAACATTTGACTCTAACGATCAAAGAATGCTTAGAGGTGGTAGTCAGCTCTTGCCCTGTGGTTTCCACACCACCATGGCAGCTGACATCCATTCCCTTCCTGTGCTTCTGGATCAGCTGGACTCCCCTCTCCCCTCTAGTACTCCTGCCAACCTTACGTCATATGGGATTAGGGGTTCAGTGTGATGGGGCAGGTGTGTGGAGGGCCAAATAATCAGTGCCTAGGTTTGAATGATCCATGACTAGTGGGTAGCTCAGAATGTGCAGAATTCCACAGCCCACTGCTCCCTGGAGCTGATGAGCCACATGAGAAAAAGAATCACAGCCTCCCCGTGAAAAAGAGGGTACACGTGACAACTCACAGAGGGCATTCTCAGAAAGGAGACAACCAGCTGACAACTGTGGGCTTTAGGTAATTCCTGCCAGACTCATGCACTCTGGCTGGTCTTCCTGAGCCAAAATAGAAGCATGTAGAAAGTGTTCTCTAACTGCAGAGATACAGCAGGATTGTAAAAGATGAGCCTGCCTAGGACTGAAAGTGCCTCTGATTTTAACTTAAGAGGAGAAAACGATCTAACTCACCAATAAACAAACACTTATATTGCACTTACTATGTGCCAGGCACTGTTCTCAGAATATTTCAAACATTTACTTATTTAATCCACATAATCAACCTCCAGACCTTAGAGAACTCTCGTAGCTGCAGTCAAAGGCAGAGCTGAAAAGCGTTGAGATATGTTAAAATAATTTGTTTCTCTTCCTGGTCAAAGACAGGAGGGTGAGTACTCTTAATAAGAGTTTAAAACTATGTTATGGACAAAGTGAATTAATCAACAGTCAAATCCAGGGAGAAAAGGTCAACTGCCTACTCTCTCTTGGCAGGAGGAAATGGGAGGAGGATTGTGCTTGCAAGGATTCATCACTTTTTGATGCTTTCCAGAAGTGGTGATGGATTTGCAATGAGCCATTCACTCTTCTTTTTTAAAATAAAATCACTTTCATATATTTGTAGTATAACTGTCTTGGTATAGGGTATCTGCTTGGGTCCTGAAACCACCCACTTAAGCCAATGTAGATATTAAACTTGTGTCCTTGGCCTTATGATCCACTATGTGTTTTGCATAGTGCTGGAAAAGCATCCTCAATACTTTGTTGAATTAGTTTATTACACATTTTCAAAACTGAACCTGACCTTGAAAAACTGCTAGATTTGGTTTTGACGATGAAAATTAGAAGTTTACTAAAGTGTAAGAAGGGCAAAAGTTTTTTAAACAGATGAATAGGAAGTGAGTTTTTTTTGTGGCATACCTATTATGTACCCTTATGTTTTATATATTAACATTTAAATCCCACAATGCTCTGGTCGAATCTCCATTTCATAGATGAGGGAATGAAGTTAATGACTTGCTGAAAGTAAATAGGTGAGGGACAGAATTGAGAATATAGTTTGTCTGCAGAACCCATTACTCTTCCCACATCATCCTGCAGCCTGAAAGTTTCTTTTTTCCTTCATCTGAAAAAATGATTTGGTCCTAGAAGTACTCACTTACCATGGCAAAACTTTAATTGATCTTTCCATGCCAGAGCCTACTGATTATCCATAAAGAAGTGCAACAGTTAAAACCTGTTCTCTGTAATTAAGTCTTGGTTCCCTTAACAACTCCACCATGTAATTAAACTTATTTCTCAAACAGGCAGATATGGTTCGCTAAAGAATCTGAGACGAGTCATTTAAATTATGCTGATTTTCTTGCTCTGGGTTAACTATGGTCAAGTCTCAGCTTGGAACTGAAGTATAGGAGGAATGTAGAGAATGCTGCCGGCCCAGAACTCACCAGTGCCGAGGCTATCTGGAAGTCAGGATGTATTCTCGTACAGTCCATGACACATCTAACTTATTGCCGCTCATCATTTTCCTTGATGCACATGTCGGGGAAAAATGCAAGTTGCTGAATTTATCCTTTTCTTGGAGCAGCCTTCTTTGACTCAGGCAGCAAACCTCACATAGTAAGCATCAGAAATGGAAAATGTTTCTTTTTGAAAGGTGTGATCAGGTCTCACACTAATAATGTCTTTAAAAAAATGTATTTGCCTGGGTCAGTACATTCTGTGGCTGAACACTGAAAAAGTTTCGCTTACACCACAAAGTTCATGGACTCCTTATCTCAGTTAAGATTTGGCTTCCCATAAGGCACTGAAACATTAGGTTGATGTTAAATAGTTAAATTACACATTATGTTTGTACTGCAGAGTGAGAAGGAGAACCCACAGAGATTCAGTATCTCTGTGAGTCTATAAAACCCTAGGTTTACAAATGCAAGTCAAATAAATAGTAAAGTAACCAAAAGTTGCTTTGAGTTAAAGGTCATTAAAGAAAAATAATAGGCAAGATCATTTGGACCCAGATATAAAATAAAATGCCATAATAATAACACCAGAGGGTTGTAAAATAAACCAACCCTTCTCCTCTCTTCTATCTGTCAAATAGAAGTTTAAGACAATCCGAAAATATTTTCTGAGTTTGAGGACCCCAAGAAATAAGGGTGCAAATGTCACATAAAAAGTACTGTACATTCTTGGTCTTACAATGGCTGCTCTGAAGGGACCATGCAATTAGTACCTGGAAAAACAAAACAAAGCAGTACAATGTCTTAAGAGGATTGGATAGTCAAGATGTTGGGAATTATGATCTGGATGCAATGGAATTTATGCCAGGAGATTAAAGAGAATTAATTTATGACTTTCTCTACCTGTTTGCAGTATGTACTCAGCTTATTACAGTACATGTTATGATGCATGGTAATTACAATGTTCAAAATAATATGCAACGTGAGACCAACTGCTTTTAAGTTTAAAAGGGGGGTTTTGTCATATTTCAGCCTGCACATCTGGTTCTATATTTGCCAAATGACTAATATAGGAACATATTACAGTGAAATCCTTTTATATCAAAGTTGTATTTGCCAGGAAATAGAATACTTTCCTTTCCTCTTTCTCCCACATATTCTATGCTGAACTTTGAAATTTCTAGCACTAGGGTTCAGTTGAATGAGCAGGACAGGGTATCTGTTCTGCCTTTGTTCAAATCTGTAAGTTGTACAGTCACAACTGGGGTATATGTGCACCCTGTTTTAAAAGCACACCCACAAGGAAGAAACCCTAAAGCTTATTCTAAAAGCAGGTAGGGCATCAGATACCACAAACCTTTAAAGCCACAACAATTAAATTCTGACTTTTAAACTCCCTTTTATTGAAATATAAGCTTGTTTAGTATATATTTACACCACACTTAATGCACATATATACAGAGAAGACAAATTAAAACCACAAGAATTAAATCCTAAATTTTAAACTCCCTTTTATTGAAATATAAGTTTGTTTAGTATATTTACACCACATTTTATGCACATATATACATAGAAGGTAAATTTTGTCAAATAAAAAAGTTTTTCTTAATAAAAAATTAAAATTAAAACAAAGTAAAGTGCATGAAACCGATTTTTTTTTCCTTCTGATGACAACATAATCATTGTCAAAATTTTGGTCGGTTGGTTGGGGAAGAAATTCATTATTTGACTCAGTGCACACAGCTGGCTCTGCATTTGTAGGCTTCAGGACGAAATGACCAGCTTAAGGGGCAAGTCAGATCAATTGTCAGGGTCTGAAGAATTCCCCCGGTTCCGGAGGTCCTGCTGTCTTTGTCCTACCAGAGCCGTTCCCGGCTCCTAACAGTGATCTCACCATCACCGAGCTGGAACAAAGGGAGAACACAGGAAGGGGGCTCCACCAGCCAATGTCACAGCCCTCTCCGGGGCCACCAGCGCTGCGTTTGGTAGGAAATTGAAGAATCAGCTCCACGCTGAAACAGAAGTTTTCCTTTTTCGGAAAGAGAATGAGGGCGCCAAGGAATGGGATGCATCTTCCACAGAGACGGCCACCGGGGGGCCAAACTCCGGCAGCCGGTTTCTTCCGATCCAAACTCCGTGCAGGCACAGTGCTGAATCCTTTTATAGGCTGGGTAGAGGGAATGTTACACTTCTCGCCTCAATGAGTTAATTTTCCCACAACTTTGAAACCAAACAGCATGGGACTAAGAAAAAGGGGCAGGTGGGGGAAGCTGAAGTTTTTAGCCGCCTTCGCACTGGGGCCACTGGCTGGGCGTTGGCCGGCTGGTCCCAGGCAGTTGCACGCGCGATGGCCCTTCCCCCATCCTCCATTCCCCAGCCAGGGGTCTCCATTTCTCTTCTTCCGGGTGAAGCTAAATTCCCGGGCGGCGGCCGTACTTGGCCTTACAGTGCAAAATGTGCTTGGCGAGGAAATCGAGGCGGCGCTGCAGCAGCTGAGCGTGCGGGTCGGCGAGCGCGGCCAGCTCCGGGAAGCGAGGCTCGTGGTGATGGTACAGGCGGAGCAGCCGGGCTGCTGCGTCCGGGTCCCGGTGCAGCTCCAAGACGCGCCGCGCTGTCCGCTCGCGGAACACGCACACTGACTGCAGCAGCGGCTCGTTATACTTGTCCCACATGCCCGCCACCCGGTAGCCGTGCACCAAGCCCGCCTCGTTGTCCAGAAAGACCAGCGCCCCGCCAGGGCCGCGGTGCAGGTTGCTAGTGGCGCGCTGCATGACGCGCGGGTCCCACTGCAGGCTGAAGAGGTTGCTAACAAGCCGGTCGAAGTTGGCTGTCAGGTAGTCAAAGAGGATCAGGTCAGTCCACTGCACCAGGTCCACCAGCTCCGCCTGGCTGCGGTTGGCTAGCTCGCCCCCGGCGGCACGGAGGGGCCGCAGGTGGCCGTCTTCCGAGCGCCAGGGCGCGGGCACCACCACGTCCGTAAGGTTGGGCAGCCAACGCGTCAGGCTTACCACGCTGCCCTCGGCCCAGTGCGCGACACGTAGTTCCTCCTGCACCTGCGCCCACTGCGAGCTCCGAGCCTCCACCCGGGCCAGCGCCAAAGGCGGCACGTGGCGCTGGAGGCCCAGTAGGCGCGCCAGGTAGTAAGACAGGGCCTCGCCTTGTATCTGCTCCGGGTTGATGCCGTAGCGCACGCAGGCGCGGGTGCCGTCGGCGAAGCGGGCCAGCCGGTTGGAGCTGCGCCCGCAGCTCCCACGCTCCAGGGCCACCACCCGGGAGCCGCGAGCCACCTCCTGCCACGCTGCCGCCTGGGCCTCCGAAAAACCCCGGGGCACCTGCTCCTCCAGGCCGCGGCTCCAGAAGATACCCCCGCGCACCACGGCACGCTCCTCCGGCCGGGGCAGTCCGGCAGGCGCGTGTCGCCCGCGCTCGCCCGGGGGCTGCAGGGGCGGACCGTCTGCGCCAGCAGCCAAGGTGAGCAGCGCCCGGAAAGTTTTCAGGGAGCCGCCGCGGGCATCCCGCGCCAGGGGTGGGGGGAGAGGGAAGCGAGGAGCGGCCTCCGGGCCGCCGCCCCCCGCCGGGAGCCGCGGGAGTCGGTCTTCGGGCGGCCGGGAGGTGGGCGGCTCTGGCCGCGGCGGCAGGATCCCGCCCCACAGAGCCAGCAGCGAGCCCAGCGCCAGCAGCCAGAGTCCCGCGGGGGCGGCGGCGGCCCGCATCCTCCTGCCCATGCTTCCCCGGCCGTGCCGGCGCCGCCGCGGCTTCAAGCCGAGCCCGGGCGCCGGCGTCCCGGCGGCGAGGCGGGCCCGGCAGCTTGCTGGCTCCGAGGCTCCGGGCGCCTCAGCCCCATCGCGGCTGCGGGGCCCTGCCCGGCGCTGGGAACTCGCTTCGCCGCCTCTTCCCAGCTGCTTTTGTATTTCGCTGTGAGACCCTCGGGCGGGCGCGATTCACAGGCGCCCGGACCACGTGGGAGCGAGGGGGATCCCCCTCCTCCTCCGCCACCTCTGCTCCCCGCCCCCCACTCCTCCGCCCCCTTCCCCTCCTCTTCCCCTTAAAGCGGCCACGGCTCCTTCCTAGCGGGAGAGGCGGCCCCACACTCGGTTAGGGAATTCGGGGCCCAGAGGAAGCCCGGCGGGCGGCGACCGCGCGGGGGCGTGGGAGGGGGCGGCACAGGGCAGGAGTGTTCGCAAAGTCCCTGCATCTGGGCAGCGCCTGGCCTGCTGGAAAGTTCAGAATTAACCCCCCCGGGTGCTCTGGGCGCCGCCGGGCAAGGATTGGGGCGTGAGCCTTTGCCTTCTCTGTTTCCGACGGTGTGATTCACTCCGCCTTATGTAAATCCCTGGGAATGTTTCCGAGCCATAGAGGATGTGACACCAGCCTGGTTGGTGGAACCTTATGTGGCGAACAACTTTGAACCGGCACCCTGTTTCCCGAGCTCGCTCATCACCACTGGTGTCGTGAGCTGGTGCGCTTTGAGGTTGCTCGCTCCTACTTTCCCAAGGGACTCACAGAGTATTAAACCTGCTGTGCAAGTAGAACACCTAGGTTAGCTCCCATTTGTTGGTTCAGCAGCTCAGCAAAGGGTCAGACACGGAGCACTAAAATCCACAGATCTTTCCCGTGTTCATGGAACTTATTTCTAGGGAAACGTCCAACCAATTTCTAGGTGGCTGTAAGAGCACAACCCAGGATATGACCTCGAGCCAGGGAGGAGGATGGTGTCAGAAATGATTCCTCTAAAGATATACTATTTGCCCAGAAGGAAACTGAGTCAAGGAGAAGACATGGATTTGCTCAAGATCCCAGTGTTAGCAAGTGGAGAAACTGAAATTCCAACTCTGGTCTCCTGGCAGCACACCACTTGATTTTCTTCATCAAGAACGTTCCTTATTTTTTCTCTAGTTGCCAGCATTCTTATTTTTTTTACTCAGTCTTATTTAACCAGTCACTTTATCCCCCAAATGTGATTTTCAATTCAACAAGTGAAAAAAAAAATCCCTGTACTGCATTTGATTTTAATGGTTTAAGGTAAAAAGAAATGGTTGGGGGGGAGGGTGCAGGAATGACAAACAGCAAACGACAGAAAACCCCAAACAAACAGAACAAAACACCACCACCATATTCTTTTCCAGCCACCTTTGGGTTTGGCCCACCAGGAAGGCTCTTGGATAAAAGTCAGCCTTCCTCCTCTCTCTGCATCAGAGTGTGGCCTAGCTCCAAACCCAGATTCCCAGGTAAGACACAGGTGGAGGTGGAACCCACCTCCTGAAAGCAGGAATTTGAAATCTGTTTTCTTAGTGTTTCTTCCTTTTTATCCTCCCATTGGGATGATAAAAAAAAACCACGTGAAGGTTTTTAACTATATTAGCTCATCAGCTGGCACTGATTATATTTTATTCTCCAAAGAATGAATGTTCTAGAGTTATAAGGCAGACACCCAGAGGCATCAAAAGACCACATCTGGGTCCTTGCAGCCTTCACACTGTACGCCTTCAAGTGTTTCCATATTGGCTGGAGTGTGCAGTCTATGTTGAGTCTGTTCTGTACAGCACAGCTGTATCATCCCTTTTGATAGATCTTCTCTGGTGAGATTACTATGGCTCCCACATATATATATCAAAATATATTAATTGATTAAAAGGTACTACCATCCTGCTCTGTGCAAGCTCCTTACCCTCTATCTTTCCTGAGAGGACACGGACTATGTCTTATCAACCTTTTATTTCTCTTACCACCTAACATAGTATATTACACTAAATAGGTGCTCAACACACTGAATTTAGTTTTTTGTCTTTTGTTTTAATTTCTGAGATTTTTCTTTTTTTTTTTTTTTTGGAATACAGCGCCTTGAGCTTGGGTAAACTATAAGCAAGATCTCCACCTTGTGGGCATAAGAAGAATATCATCTAATTATAAAAAAGTGAATACATTTTTAACAGGATACTTCCTGAGTTAAGTTAAATTCTGAGACTATTTCTTATCTCCCATGGCCTATGCCATGTCCTAGAAGCTGGGGGGGATGTCCAAAGTAGGTGATGTATCTGTCTTTTTAGCTGTTAACAAAGCTATGCATAATTACCAGGGATAGATCACTATAAACTCTGTGAGTCCATCTTCTCTGTTATTTTATGGTTGCCTATCACAGTGCCTGGCATAGAGTGGTTGTTCAATAACGACTTACTGAATAAATCATTGGAATATTAATGAGATGAAGCTCTGCAAGTAGCATGTATCAAAGAGTTTTTTAAAAAACACCTTACTGCTAAAAGATACAAAAAGGAGAATTTTCATTCATTTTAAAAAGGAAGAAAACACTGGTGAAGGTTTCACATAATGTAGTAGGGGGAAGCACACGGTTTTCAGTTTGGGATGGCCGACCTCAAACCCAGATACCCCAATTCCCAGAATCTCCCAATCATATTACTGGTACTGACAAAGAAAGTGAGTCTTAAAGAAGTTCGCTAAGATCTCACACCTTGGAAGATGGACTGACTTTATAATAGCCCTTTGCCTGTAGCCTGCAAGACTGAATGCACCAGGTACCAGAACAGGATGCACTAACTGAAAACTGAACAAATGCATTGAAATGCAGAATTACAGGAAACCAAAGAGAGAAAACAAAACCGAAAGCCAAAGCCAAAGAGGAATGCTGTTTTAACCCGGTAGCTGATTATTTTCGACAGTGTTTAGAAACACTTATCTGTAGGATGAATACACTCCCACCTTCCGTTACTCCCCCATCCAAGGCTAAGCCACCGGGGCTCCTCAGCCTAACGTGTCCATCACAATGTGTGACCTCAGGCCCTTCTGCCCCTCTGGCAGTTGCTTGGGGTTGAAAGAAGGTGCCACTCATCTGTCCAGACTTAGTAACCTATTTTCACCTTGAAAACTGTCTTAATATTTCTCAGAGCCTCTTTCTGAGCCTTGACTTCCAATTGCTTCAAATTTTCCATTTGAAGAATGATCTTATAACCTTATACTGATCTTAGAGGTTCATATAACAGTGCCAGCTGGGGAAGAGATGGGGTGGAGTGGAGGGCTGGAGCAGGACAGGAGGCTTGGAGCAGAAACATTTTCCAGGTCTGGCATTTTCACTTGCTGGCCGTTGCCCTTCTGGTTAGTTATTTCCCTTCTATGAGTTTTGGTTTCCGCATCTGAGAAATGAGGATAAATCCTACCTTCCTCACAGGGTTGTTATGAAGTCTAGTGAGACTAGATTAATATAATCACCACCACATTGGCAGCAAACACTTATTGAGTGCTTCTTATGGGCTTGGCCTAAGGCTAAGCCCTGCACGTGCCTTTTCTCCTTTAATGTTTACAACAAATATTATTGTTCCCAGTTCACAGATGGGAAAACTGAATCTTAAGTAGTGACTGGTCTAAAGTTACACAGCAAGTAAATAGTAGGGCTGAGATTCCAGAATGATGGAGGACAAGCTCTTTACTAATTATAAACTACTGGGAAAATAGCAGGCATTAAAATTACTGCGTTAAATCAAAGTAGACTCAATTCAGATTAAATTTTGTTTTGAAATGTTCTCTGGGGTTGCTACTAAGTGAAATGGTTAAGAGAATGAACGCTTCACCAGATTGTCCGAGTTTAAAATTTACCAGGCGAGTGACTATGAGTAAGTGACTTGGTCTCTCTGTGCCTCCGTGTACTCATCTGTAAAATGCAGTAATAATAGTATTATTGGTATTGCTAATACTAATTATAACAATTTTTAATATCTGATGGTTAATAGTAATTGATTAATAGTAACAAACCTGATAGCTTACTGTGATGTTAAATTAGCCCTTTTATTCACAAGGCTTAAAAGACTGAACATTCACTATTTTTATAGTTTTTGTCATTCCCTTTCCTTCCTGTTTCTCTGTTCCATGGCCCAGGTAGGGGTCTCCTCCTTCTCCTGTTACTATCCTCCACCAAGTGTCAGTTGGGCCTTGAGAAACCTAGTAAGGTGGTGTTCCTGCCCACTGCACCTTGTTTATGCCCCAGATGGGCATTTTCCCTGACCATCTGCTCTTTTCCTTCCCTATCTTGCTGGGCCAGCTGGACCCTCCCTCTTGTTGAAAGCTCAGAGCCTCCAGCCAGCCTTGAACTGACAGCTTCCCCTTACTACTCTGTCTCCTTGAATCCAAGTCCTTTCTAGGTCTTCTGAGTTATAACCTCTGTCAAACATAGAGGCCCTTAAATATACCCTTCTAGATGTCTCTACAAAAAGGAAGACAGGGAAAGACCATGTCAGAGAGAGGAGTACAATAGTCCTTGAAACTGGGTATGACTCCTGCTTTAGCCATTACAAGCTGTGTGACCTTGAGCAGCTTTCCAACCTTTCTGGGCCACAGTTTCAATTTGTGACCCCCCTCTTCCCTGCTCTTTCTTCCCCCAAGTACATTATTTTTCTGTTGGAGAGCCTTTGCCTTTTTTTGGAATCTCTGTTTGACCATGATTTGGATATCCTAAGAATTGCTTTGCTGATCTCATCTTCACATATCTGGCTGTTGGGGCAGGTATATACACACCTTGTTCCAGAGAAATCCTACTGGATAGCCAGCAGGAAGTCAGGAAATGTAATAGTCTTTGCAAATAGGCAGTCTGCCTGAATGAGTCTCACTTTTACGCACACAACTGTGTTTCTGGAAAGGAAGTCAAGGTTGACACAAACACAATTTATATTGAAACTAACAATTTTGTGATCCTCTTTATTCCATGCAGCTCTCTTTTTGACCTGCTTTTGAATAGTTCCTGTAGCCACTGGTGTTAGAAACTAGACTCTAAAGGTTGGAACACTGGTGAATTAGTAAATTTTAGAGCAACTGCCGACACATGTCTCAGGCACATGCCATCAGTTTTAGTTACAGGATATGATGGTAAAAATTCTGGACTGGCCATTTGGGAACATGAGTTTCTTTCTCTAACTTAGTTCAACTGACATTTATTGGTCACATGCTAGAAGCCAAAGAACCAAGCAGTAAGTGACGGGCATCTGATTTCTCTCATCCTTTACACCTGCTTCTGGGAGTGGCGTTTGTCTTCTTTTCACCCCCCACCTTCCCGTCTTCCTGGTCCCCATCCTGCTCACTGTGCCTGGTGGGGACAGGAGGCTGACTCCTGGTTGGGCTAACCCAGTCATGGTGCTTTCAGTCCCCCTGCCAGTGTTTTGCTTAGGCATAGGCATGGGACACATTCTGGCCAGTGAGACTTAAGGGGAAGTCCACAAGGAAGTTTCTGGAAAAGTTGTCTGTACTACTAGAAAAAAAACATAGAAAAGGTATAACACCTTTTCTCTGTGCTTCAGGTACAGATTTGAGGCTTGGAATTGGGGTAGTCATCACATAACTGCAAGAGGGCCTAAGGGGTCGTGAAGAGCATGGCAGAGCAGAAAGATGGAAGAAACCTGGGTCCTTGGTGATGTCACTAACCCCTTGAATTAATCAACTCTGGCTGCTCTTCCTCTGGACTTGTGGTTTAACCTACTCTGATAGGAGGTTTTTGTGGTTTGCAGCTGAAAGATTCCTAAGTGATGGACCTCTCACATAGCAGCTCACAAACCAGTGAGGGGGGAAATGTACAAATACATCTCCTCTTTCCCAACTGTGCTGCCAGGAGGCAGTGTGCTGGTCTTTTGGAACATGTGCTCTGCAGCCAGACTGAGTCTTGCACTTACTAGCTGTGCCATCTTGGAAAAGTTACTTAACCTCTCTGGGCCTGTTAACTTCTCTGAAAAATGGAGATGATAACTGTACCTGCCTCATAATATTATTGTGTGGGTAAAATGCACATTAAGCACTTAGTAAATGCTCGATAAATATTGATTGCTCTAGCAATTACAGAGATATAAAATATTTGAGAGCACAGAGGCGGGCGCAACACATTCTACCAGGAAAGTCCAGGAAGGCTTTACCAAGGATGTTAAGCTGAGTCTTGAAGGTGGGGTGGGGGTTGCAGGTCAGGGCTTGGGTGAGAAGTTATTCAGGAGGGAACAGCTTGTGAGCTCAGCAGCCATGTGCCCATGGGCAGATGACCACACTTTTCAGGAGCCACTTGAGTGTTGTTGGATTAGTTTAACCCTCTTTTGATAAAAGAAAAAAGAAATCTCAGGCTTCCTCCCTAGGTTAAGAAGAGCCATATCAGAGGATCTCCATGGCCTCTTCATCACTTGCCTGTGATGCTCCAACCCACCCTGAAGAAATTCACCCAACAAATGTTTCCCACCGAAGGAGGTGGCTCCGGCTAGCTTTGTTGAGACCTTGTCCCTCCCTGCCCAGGGCCTCTCCAGTGTGCAGTCAGCGACACCACTCTTCCTCTGCTTCCCTTGGCCCACACCTCATCAGTCACATAGATGCTGAAGCTTAATTAAGCTCGTAAAGCCTTCTGATTTCCTCAGATGGAAAGGTGGCCCATAAGCGCCAGGTTTTATTTTGGTAGCTCCTGCCAAAGATTATTATAAATAGGACATAGTGTGATGTGGCTTAGCTCTTAGGGTGATAATGTGTCAAGACCAGTCGAGGCTGCTGAGAGCAGATATTGTAATGGTTCCATCCTGTGTGGTGGGTGTTAATGGAACTGGCTGTGGAAAAAAAAGAACTGCAGGTATTGAGGCCGGGATAGAGGTGGCAGCAAGTGAAATATTGGCTGCTCCTGGGATGTCCATCATGATCATTAGCTATATTAGCCTCGGAGCCATTCTTCTACCATCGCTTCTAAACCGAGTCAAACTCAAATAAAAAAAATGGATGCTTTAACTCCAAATGAAAATATATCCCTCTGCTGCTTTTTAAAATCCATTTCCATTAAAATGATGGCCAGCAGGTAAGTAATTTATAACTGGGGGCTCACTACAGCACAGAGGGGTGTTGTTAGAATAGCAAGCAGCCTAAGTGGGAGATGGGGGTACTTTCCTACTCAGGAAAAGTCATCATTGTTGGACTGGAAAGGGGCTGGGAGAATATGCAAAGGCAAGGGGTGACTACGGACAGATACTGCACGGAATAGTGAACAGAGAGGTAGCCCCATATTCGAACAATGAGGTAGGTGAAAACCAGCTAGAAGTGCTTCAGTAATGCAACCCTGGTTAAAAATGTGCTAGGCTTCCTGGACCCCGGTCTCATTTTCTAAAGCCAGCTTCCTGTCAGCACACTGTTAATAACATCTGATGGTGATGGTGATGACGACAGTGGTGTAACCCTGTTGACTGAAACATCCTGGCTCTTTAAGATCCAGTTCATCTTACTCAAATCCCTATTCCATGGTTCGGGAGGGTCCAATTTTCACAACAAGCTTCCAGGGAGGCATAGTGGGGCAGGTATTTGTGGCTGTTCTTATTTGATGGAGGAGAAAGCTGAGCTTCAGAGGGTTGTGTGATGAGCCCAAGGTACACAGTTGTTCCTGGCAGACCTGGAACGTGAACACATATTACCTGACTTCCATGTCAGAGCTCTTCCATGGCATTCTCTCTGCTCAGTTCCTGTCTGCAGACTCTGTCACTACCTCCATTTATCATGTCCATGTTACTAAATGTATGTTACAAAGTCTACGAAGACTCCAGTAAGAAGGGTAGAAGAAGGAACCTAGGGACAATTCCTACAAAGCTCGAATGTTCAAAACCTCCTTTGCCACTAAACGGCCCTATTTCTCTACTTAGCAGCCATGACAGAAAGGAGGGGGAAAGAAAGATCTGAAGGCTCGGGGAAAAAGATTCTTTTCAAACTTTTTCTTATGCTTGCCTGTTTCTGTTGGTGATTAAACAGCGAGAGAAGCAGGGGTAACCACTGACCATTGATTATTTTCTAAATGACTTTTTTTTTTGGAGGTGGGAGGGAACCAAAATTATAAAACAATTCTGAGATGGCAAAGGGAAACGGTAAGAAACTAAAAGGTTACTCTTGCTTCTCAGCTCCTATGAATGATATCCTTGCTCACAGAGGACAAAGCCACGCCAACAGACCAAGTAGGGCACTTGACCTTGTCATCTTGCCCCACTTAGGGGTCATTTAGGTAAGGATAAGAACAGATCCGCATGGCTGTTTAGGATCAGTGAAGCAGCTGGACCATATAGAAGTCTTTTCACCTTGTTTTTCAGGTTTGTAAAATAGGTTATTAATGCTTGCCTCATGGGAGAATTGTAAGAATTAAATCAGATTATGGGATTAAATAAAGTAAGAGGAGGTAGAAAGTTCCAGTACAGTTTCTGGATATAGTAGGCAATCAATAAATACTAAAAATCACACACCAAGCTGCACAGAAACATGTCTGGGAGGCTACACACTAAGGTTTTCCTGTCAAAAAGGTATCTGTATAAGGAAGGCACTTTTAACTTTTATCGTATACATTCTTACTTTACCCATCATAGAGCATTTGGGGAAAGTTTGCTGTATAAGTATTAATGAGTGTGTGTGGAGGCTCAAGTTAAAAGTTAAGATCACATATGGACTAATAAAGAATGTGACATTTTGGTAGCCCCATCTTTGTGTGACTGTAAAATTTGTACTCACTACCCTTAAATCAGTTGAGGGGTGTTTGGTGGCAAGCAACAGGAACTTACTGGCTAAGTGGAGAAGCAAAACTGGGATTTGAAAGGATACTGGGATAGCTCCCAGTCTCCGTGGGAGAACTGCAAGCCGGGCATTGGAAAGCACCAGAACCAAGCAGCCCGGGAAGGTAAGCAGGAGGGCCTTCTCTCCAAGGTGCAGGTAGAGATGCCTCAGCAGTTCCAGTCACCTTCCATTCATGCTTTTACTTTCCAGGGAGAGGGAATCGGGTTGGTCCATTTTGGGACAGAAGTTTCTGCCATTGGCACACCCAGCTTTTGGATATGACAGGACAGGTAGTATGTGAGGGAGCGGTTCTCTGCTGGACTATCATTCTGTATGTGTCCACCCTCACACTGCTGTGTTGTTTGATTTTTGATAATTTTTGAAGTTATCATCTTGCATTACTTTTTTTCCCCAATGATAGTTAAAGAACAGTGGAGCTTTTATGTAAATCAAAATACAATACTTCTAATTTTAGAGATTCCTATGATGTGAAAGAATGTATCCCAAAGAATTACATTAAATGAAACTTTATTTGAAAACTATTCTTAAAATTATAATGCTATGCTTACTTGAATAAGGGAATTGCAGTATCAGTTAAGTAACAGTAGCTAAACCTAAAAGAGATAAATCAAAATTAGTTTAAAGACAGAAACAGCTGCAGAGCTGGACCATGGCTGTAGGTGGTCAGGCCCTGGCTGCCATGAGCAGAGTCACACCTGCGGATCACCCCTGCCCCCGGGCCCGCACGGTGACCCCCTCCCTCCTTCCTGGGGGGCCGGAGGATTCAGGGGATCCTGGGACAAGGTGTGGCCTTCATGGGCTGCAGGTGGAGCAACAGGAGCACAAGGCCCCTTGGGAAAGGCTGCAGGTGGACCTGGGCGCCGGCCAGCATTGGTCTGATGTGGTCACCTTCTCTTCTTCGCTTCCTGAGGTTTCTCTTTTCTTCTTGGCTTTGTGAGGTTTCGCTCAGTCAGCATGCCTGCCCTCCAGCTTTCCTGAGCCCTTTTCTCCTGCAAGAGGAACTCCCTTTGGTAGAAGGACCTGGTTCTCTCCAATTCTTTGCCCATGTCTTCAGCTTTCTTGTGCAGCTGGAGAATCTGAAACTCGAAGTTCCTTTTTCTGCACAAGTTGGTCAGTTTCTTCTCCATTTCTGCACACCCCTTTTCCTCCTTAGCGATTTAGCTCTCAAGTTACATGGTACATTCTTGGCATAGTTCAAGCAGATTCTGGAGCTTCAGCTGAAACAGTTGACTTTCCAGCTGTAGGATTTCAAACCTCACAGATGTTTCCTCTGCCTGGAGGGTGGCTGTTTGTTTTCTCAGCTCTTCACTCACTTGCTTTTGTTCCCTCAATGATCTGGCTCTCTCGAGGTTTTGAGGGGACACAGGGGAGTCAGCATCGTGCATGTCAGCCTTCAGTGCCACTTCTGACCTGGGGACGGGGTGTTGGCAGTTTCCCACTTCCTGCTTTTGCTCGACTTCAAGGCTCCCGCCATCCAGGAGACATCTCAGGGGCACAAGTGCGGGGACGGCGTGGAGCAGGGTCTCAGCCGCTGACAGTAGTCGGCTGATTCCCTCTTTCAGGTCCTGCTCCACACGTGTGTTCAACCGCAACAGTCCTTCCTTCTCCTCCTCCTTTTCCTTCAGCTTCTGCCTCCATCTTGCCATGTCCTGCGCGAGCACTTCTGCCCATCCTGGGAAAGCAGTGTTTCCATTCCAGTCATCCAGCATTTTCTCTCCAAGTTGTTCTCCATCTTTCTGTGATGCCCTGAGGGTCGGTGTCTCATCAATGGCTTTGGGAACTGTAGGAGGCTGGCTCTCCCCTCCCTTTGTCAGAAGGCCCAGAGCTTCTTGAAGGGACAGCCTCAGGGGTGTGGTCTCCGCTGCCAAGCTCTGGCTTTGTAGGGTGGGAGGGCTGGCCTCCCCAGCAGGTGTCCTGCCAGTGTCATCAGCTGGAGTCCTTCGTTCTGCAGTGTCACCACGGTTTCCAGGTACTTCACAGTGGGCAGCACAGCTTCTGCCCTGAGCCTTGGTGCGTCGTGAATTCCATCTTCTGCTTACTATGAAAAGCAGCAGCCCCGCACGACATGCCAGGGTCCCCCAGGGGACTCCAAGGAGTTGTGTTAGGCAGCCCCAGCTCTCATATCTCAGCACGAGATGCCCCCACAGGCATGCCACGATCGGGTGGCACCTGAGTCTGGCAGCAGACAGCAGGCCCACCATGGCAGCGGGGCCTCCACAGCTCTGCCTCCGAGTGCCAGTGTCTGTGGTCAGAGGGGACCACTCAGGACCCTGCAGAGTTCCGTTGCTAAGGGCAACAGAGCGCCTAAAAATAGGGCAGGTCAGTTAGGTGGGGGAGGGGAGGCCAGCCAGGCTCTAGAGCACTGCTCTCCCTACCTGCTCTGACGGAGGAAGTGATGTCACCTGTACAGGCACACGGGCAGGAGGGAAAGGCCGATCCCAGCCAGGAGCTCGGACACTCTAGGCCCACCTGGCCCTGCAGCCGACCTGGGTGACAACACAGGGCCAGTCCTGGCCCCTCTCTGTGTATGAGGGCCAGTCAGGGCAGAGCTGCTGGGACCCATCCTGGCTGAGGCCCTATCTCCTGATTTAACATTTTCTTCTGCTTCAGGGATGTCCACTGCTGCCCATCAGGGCCCGCGCATCTCCCCCCTCCGAGGCTCCCTCTCTTCTTGTGTTTTTTTCCCTGTGGGAGTCATGTGAACATGTTTCTAGACCCTGCTTTACAGGATCCTAGAAACATGATTGGGGCATGATTTCTAAAAGGTAAACATTAGGAAACAAGGCGAGTTTAGGGGCTGATGACAGATGACAGTTACAGAATTTGAACTAACTTAGCAGCCTCCAGTTCATTAGCCTTTTTAATAGGAACAACAAAATTAAGTAAATCAATTGACCCCAGTATATTTTCATTTTCCTGAAAAGAGATAACCTTACACACTTTAAAGCGCCCACGAAACCTTATATACCAGGAAAGAAGAACAATTTAAGAAAAGAAATTGCTACACTTTCATTATTTGAGGTGTTTTGTCACTCCTGTGGAATTGTTTAGATTTTCCCTTTAAACAATTTAAGTTCTTTTTCTTATCATTATGGAACTAGACAGGTTTACATCAAAGTGGTGAACTCTCAGCCTTTCCCAGCTCTTACGTGATGGCATATAACAAGCGCTGCTCAAGTACAGCATGTAGGTCTCTGTGGAGAGATAGCAGGTCTCTTTCGGTTTTAATATATGAAAGGAGACTCAGGCCCAAGCAGTGCTCCCTTAAGGTCCATGAGAGTTTTACCAGATCTGTGAAAATCCAGTGAGGGAGCAAGCAAGTACAAAAGACGTGAGTTCTCAACCCGGGGGGGTTGGTACAGCACTTTCATAAGTGACACACATCTGCCCAAGAGAAGTGTGTGGCAGATTTTTGGGCCTGGAGCCCTTAGTACTGAAGGTATTTTAAATTTTAGGGTAAAAGTTATCTCTTGGGGCAGAATTTTAATGCTAAGGAACGTGGTTGGTTTTAGAAGTGGATCCTCTGTAATGTTCATTTGCAATTTTATAAATTACTCACGGCCACTTAAGTTTTCTACCACATCTCATTTTTCTTTTTTAGAAGAGGATGTTAATGCAGCAGCACACTCACAGGTGCCAAGAAGGGACCAGAGGTTACCAAAGGGAATGGAGTGGGGAGGGTGGGAGGGAAGGGAGGGAGAAGGGGACTAAGGGGCACCATAGTTAGCACACGCAATACAGGTAGGTCATGGGGAAGGCAGTCCAGCACGGAGAAGACAAGCAATGACTCTATAGCTTCCCAGCACGCTGACAGACAGCAACTGCAATGGGGTGCCTGGGGGGACCCGATAGTATGGGTGAACTTTGAAACCACAATGTTGCTCATGTGAAACCTTCATAAGATTGTAAGTCAATGATACCTTAATTAAAAAAAAAGAAGCAGCAGTTAGATTGACCAACACAGAAATATTTTGGCAAAGTGACCTGTTCATGAGGCCTGAGAGGAAAAATGGTTCAGATCAGATGGGCTTCCTTACTGTCTTCTGAACACTGAGATATCGTCTCTGAACTTCCCATCATGAATGACTATTCATGATTGTTTACTGTTTAGATCTGTTAGGCAGGAAAATAGATATAAGCAGGGTGGATCTTGCATTACTTTTTAAATAACAATGGGAAAACTCTGGCAATTAATAAAATAAGCAGAGCTATGTTGTAAGATCTCAACAGAATGTATTTTGTGCATCTTTTATAAAGGGCCAATAAAAATCAAAACCAAGCAACATGATTTATCCTTCATATGCCTAGTGATACATCACAGAGGGCACATCTGCCTTGGGTCTGAGTAAATGCTGATCGTGATGGCAAACACACTCACACAAGAATAACAATACTTGTCTCTTTCCCTCCAACAGCTAGCCAAGCCAAAATTTCCACAGATTTGTTTCGTGCTGCCTCTCAGTATTAGGAGGGAATTTTGAGCTTTATTAGGGTAAAGAAAAGTAGTCAGACATCTATGCTTTTTGTCACTAGCTGTTATTTGATGGTGTTTGGGAAGCAAGGAATATGAAGCACATGGAATGTATGCAGGGTGTATTTCCTGTGTGTGCATGTGCGTGTGTGAGAGAGAGAGGGAGGGAGAACATTCTTTGCCCTCGGGCAGAGTGATTTAGCCAGCTCCGTAGAAGGCGAGCTCCAATCTAGAACACATTTCCTATGCTGATCATGCATGTTTTTCCAGGAAGGAGGAGCCCCAGCCAGGGTCTCAGAGGCTCAGGAAAAAGTGAGGAACAGTGAGCAGAGCCAGTCCAGAGGAGAAACAGGAATGCCTTGCATCCTTGTGACAGCATCAACATCACGAGGCCTGGCTTGTCTGCCTTCCCTCCTGTCAGCCCCATAAGGTCCTTCTCAGTGTCAATATATCCTCTCCCTGGCCACCTACCCCTTCCTTGTGATTTCTTTCTTTTTTTCTGGGAGTGGGTGTTGCTAAGGGAAATCATCCGAAATGACTTATTTGAAGGCAGAAGCTTCTTGTCTAACAAGCAGTGATAGACTAGTAACAGATACTATTCATTGAGTCTTGCTACATGACAGGCAGCTCACATGTCCTCACAAACCCTTTTACATGGGCTTTATAATCTCCACTTACAGGTGAGGAAACCAAGGTTCAGGAAATTTAAACAGATTGTTCAGGTTGAAAGTGCCAGATTCAAACCTGGACCAGTGTGACTCCATGTCACCTTGTCCTCCCACACCTTGTCCGTGTTGGAAGTCCAGCTCAGAAGGACCCACGACCCCTCCACTGGCTGCTTTGGGGCTAGTCACTGAGAGCAGTCTCAGCCTTGAATACAACAAATTGGGCATTATGATATGATATTTGCTCCCAAAGCCAGCACTGTAACTGCATAATTTTAAGCCAAGCCTTTGAATGTACTCTTCTAGGCATGGCTGAGAGGCTAAGGCCCCATGAACTGCCAGGAGTTCAGACCCAGCCATGGAGACTTCCAAAGAATCCTCTTTGTAATACACCTTTGGAATGCTTCTCTCCTATCTGCAGCTTCAGACTCTGGGTAGATCTAACCTCTAAAGTTACTGGATGAGGCCCATTAAACTGAATCATTTTATTGGAATTAAAAATGTTGCAATTTTGCGCTAATTGCCTCTGGCCATAACGGGAATAGAAATGATGTTGCTTCAGACAATACCATGCACTAAGTCAGCAGAGAGCCAAACAGCAGAAACACAACAGCAACAGAAATGGGAGTTGTGGGCTTCAGAACACTGCCCCATCAGGGCAGTTGATTTTAAATTTCCATTATTTTGAGTGAATGTGGCCGCAGGGAATCCTCAGGGAAGGTTTTTCTAATGTGATTTCAGGACAGTCCCTCTCTTGTGGTATAATAACTTCAATAAAGACATACTGTGCTTTGTTGAAAAAAAAAAGTGTGAAATATTTGTATACCTAGGAAAGAGTCCAGGAGGATACATACCTAACTGTCAACAGTGGCAAACTTGGGGAAAAAATTTTGCAGACAAAGGATTTTCTTCTTTATCTTTTTTTCTTTTGAAATTTTAAACAAATATATTCCTTGGGTGATTAAGGTCATCATACTCTGCATGCATTTTTGACCAGACTAGAATGATCAAGGGAGTGTTTTAGAGTGAATGATTCATGTTTCATAGCACTAGGTTATCAAAAGGCAGATTAGATAGACGGTCATGAAGAAGCTGCCTCAGTGGGCTGGGAATTAAGATGGGAAGGAACTGGACTTAGGTCACAGCAGAGAAGATGGAAAGAAAGGGACGAGAGTTATTAAAAGCCAGGAGCCAGGGTGTAATAGTAGTTAATTTTCTGTTTCAAGTTGACTGGTTAAGAGATGTCCAGATAGCTGGTAAAACATTTTTTCTGGATGTGTCTGTGAGGGTGTTTCCAGAACAGAGTAGCATCTGAATCAGTAGACTGAGTAAAGATTTCCCTCACCATTGTGGGTGGGTGAACTTCATCTTTTTGCTTGAACTGCGCATCCATCCATCTTCTTCCCTTGGACATTGGAGCTTCTGGGTCTTGGGACTTCTGACTCAGACCAGGACTTAAACCATCAGCCCCCCTCATTCTCAGGCCTTTGGACTCAGACCAAATTATACCACTGGCTTTCCTCATTCTCCAGCTTACGGATGACAGATCAAGGGACTTCTTGGCCCCCATGACCATGCTGGTTGTTCCTATAATAAATCTCCTCCAATATATGTATTCTCTTGGTTCTGTTTCTCTGGAGAATGCTAATACAGAGGGGTATCACCTTGCTTAAGCCTCACAAGTGGCACTGTTTGCGTGAGGATGGAGCCTAGATACAGGTGCTGAGTGATGGAGGGATCTCCAGGAGGTATATTTCGAATTCTCAGTGCAAGGGCGGCTGGATAGATGGATGGACAAATGAATGAGTTCCCTCATAAAGGGTTCCTTGCTTTAAGTTTTAGACCAAACTCCTTTAAAAGCCTGGTTAGGTCCTGAAGTTAAGTAGATATTTCTCATACTCTTCCCATGACCTCAGCTATTCTTCTCCCAACCAGAGAGGCCTTTCTAAAAGTTGGACCATTTTGAGATGCCTCATTGCGTCCCTTAGGCCTTTTATGTTCCAGCTGTGAGAAACCTACTTCCCAGTGGCTTAGATAATAAAGGAGGTTGATTTAAGGCACAGGCAATTAGAAGGTCTTCTGAGTTGGTTTGATTTGAGGTTTTACCAATGTCATCAAACACCTGGTCCAGTCTTTCAAAAGTATTCTGTTCTGCTCTTCAGACAACATCACTTGGCTTCCTCATGGTGGCAAATGGATGCAGAAGTTCTAGGCTGTACCTGCACATTATCTAGGAGATTTTTTTTTCCTCCCTAAAAGTTCCTTGAAGAAAATTTTCCCTCTGATCTCACTGACTCAAATTGGGTCTCATGTCCATTCTTGACTGAGTCTCTTTGGCTAGAGAATGCTGAAGAGCTCATTGATTTAGGTTACCAAAGTCAATCACAGTTATAAGGATGGTGGTGGTGATGTCAGCCTACCTTCCTCCCATTCATAAGGCCACTGGGAGAGGTCTGGGAGGGATATTAGGGAGCTGTCAAGTTCTAGTTTGGGATGATAGAGCACAGATGGCCCCTGTTTATAGGTGGGCGAGTGGTGGGTGGAGTTGAAAGAGGAAAACAGAGAAAAGAGGGTGGTGGATTTCCCCAACTGAGAAGCAGACCAGTGAGCGTGAGCTCTCCTCAGGTGGATGCTTGGCTGCACTCTAGAGCAGCCCCCCTGGGGCTGTGGGTTCCAGCGCTGTGGAGGAGAATGATGGTGAGTGAGCCTGAGAGGACTGGGCAGGAAGAACTAAGGGCCTGGGTTGCTGGACGAGGGGCCTCTAGGGCTTTGCTTGGCTCTGAGGGAGTGAGTCAGCGGAGGAGATGCCCTCACTCAAAGGCTCTTTGGCATGAGCAGGGAGCTGCTGAGTGACACCCCGCAGCAGTATGGAGCAGTGTCACCAGACAGCATGTAGAAGGCCATGGGCCCAGAGCAGCCCCAGGCAATGCTGAACAAGTTCATTTATGTGGAGTACTTGGGATGCATGGCATGGAGGGTATGCTCAATCGTTGTTATAATCGGTATTCTGATTTTTAAGTGTTTGAGATAGTAAGAATAGCAGCAATGGAAACAGAAGATCAAGTGATTTAAGACTCCCTCCTGCTTGAAAGTGATGGTCTGGTGAACTTCCTTTTTGGACTTTATAACTCTGGGGAAGGGACTCCTCAAGAGTGTGTGACTGGGATACCTTCTGATCAGGTGTACGGAGCTTCAGCAGGATCCAGCTTAGTTGAGGAATACAGACCTATGGCACTTGTGTTGCATGAGCATGAAATAGTTCATATATAAACTGAATGTAAAGTTGCATGCACTCATACTTTATGTACATGATCTCATTCGGTCCTTACAACACTCTACAAGGTAGCCATTGTTACCACCATTTGACAGAGGAGAAAGCCCAACTTGGAGATACTAAGTCCACTGCCCAATATCCAGAGCTAGAATATGGGAGAGCTGGTCCTTGAGCCCATCATCCACCCCCATCCCTGATCACTCACATATACACCCTTGTACATTCTTAATGGAGCCTAAATTTGGCTAATTCTTCCACCCTCTCCCTTGAAGCCATGTGCTTCAGTGATGTGACCTCACCTCAACTCAAAGGGAAACGCTATTTTCTTGTGACCTCGTTCTAACCATTGGAAGTCTGTTGATGGGATTTTGAGAGTAGTTTTATCACTTCTAAGGGAAACCATAGGAACAGCTTCCCTCTTCTCCTGCCAGATATTATCACATCTGCATGAGACATTGGAACTGCTGTACAGCCATGTGTAACCAATCTGAGGATGGGGGCCAAGAGAGAATCTGGGTCCTTGATGGTGGGGTGAGTCACTAAGTAACTTATCCTAGAAGCCTCCAGCTGCAGGAATTGCTGGTTGCCTTTCCAGTGTCCATTCTACTTTTCTTCCTTAGTAACAGAAAAATCTATATTGATGGATGTAGCTACATACACAGATATAAAAACACATTTTCCAGGCTCTATTGTCAATACAGGCAACTAATGAAATGTTAAGTGGCCTTTTGCCCTGTCCCTTTTTACCTTCCTACTTCCTAGAATGTAGCCGTGATGGCTATAGCTGTAGTAGCTATGGTGTGACCATGAAGCTAAGTTGAAGATGGAAGCCGTGTGCTAAAGATGGCGGTATGGAAAGTGTGGGTCCCTGCTGACTGTG
>JAQQAC010013010.1:0-34197 GCA_029783875.1 Phataginus tricuspis
CACAGTCAGCAGGGACCCACACTTTCCATACCGCCATCTTTAGCACATGGCTTCCATCTTCAACTTAGCTTCATGGTCACACCATAGCTACTACAGCTATAGCCATCACGGCTACATTCTAGGAAGTAGGAAGGTAAAAAGGGACAGGGCAAAAGGCCACTTAACATTTCATTAGTTGCCTGTATTGACAATAGAGCCTGGAAAATGTGTTTTTATATCTGTGTATGTAGCTACATCCATCAATATAGATTTTTCTGTTACTAAGGAAGAAAAGTAGAATGGACACTGGAAAGGCAACCAGCAATTCCTGCAGCTGGAGGCTTCTAGGATAAGTTACTTAGTGACTCACCCCACCATCAAGGACCCAGATTCTCTCTTGGCCCCCATCCTCAGATTGGTTACACATGGCTGTACAGCAGTTCCAATGTCTCATGCAGATGTGATAATATCTGGCAGGAGAAGAGGGAAGCTGTTCCTATGGTTTCCCTTAGAAGTGATAAAACTACTCTCAAAATCCCATCAACAGACTTCCAATGGTTAGAACGAGGTCACAAGAAAATAGCGTTTCCCTTTGAGTTGAGGTGAGGTCACATCACTGAAGCACATGGCTTCAAGGGAGAGGGTGGAAGAATTAGCCAAATTTAGGCTCCATTAAGAATGTACAAGGGTGTATATGTTAGTGATCAGGGATGGGGGTGGATGATGGGCTCAAGGACCAGCTCTCCCATATTCTAGCTCTGGATATTGGGCAGTGGACTTAGTATCTCCAAGTTGGGCTTTCTCCTCTGTCAAATGGTGGTAACAATGGCTACCTTGTAGAGTGTTGTAAGGACCGAATGAGATCATGTACATAAAGTATGAGTGCATGCAACTTTACATTCAGTTTATATATGAACTATTTCATGCTCATGCAACACAAGTGCCATAGGTCTGTATTCCTCAACTAAGCTGGATCCTGCTGAAGCTCCGTACACCTGATCAGAAGGTATCCCAGTCACACACTCTTGAGGAGTCCCTTCCCCAGAGTTATAAAGTCCAAAAAGGAAGTTCACCAGACCATCACTTTCAAGCAGGAGGGAGTCTTAAATCACTTGATCTTCTGTTTCCATTGCTGCTATTCTTACTATCTCAAACACTTAAAAATCAGAATACCGATTATAACAACGATTGAGCATACCCTCCATGCCATGCATCCCAAGTACTCCACATAAATGAACTTGTTCAGCATTGCCTGGGGCTGCTCTGGGCCCATGGCCTTCTACATGCTGTCTGGTGACACTGCTCCATACTGCTGCGGGGTGTCACTCAGCAGCTCCCTGCTCATGCCAAAGAGCCTTTGAGTGAGGGCATCTCCTCCGCTGACTCACTCCCTCAGAGCCAAGCAAAGCCCTAGAGGCCCCTCGTCCAGCAACCCAGGCCCTTAGTTCTTCCTGCCCAGTCCTCTCAGGCTCACTCACCATCATTCTCCTCCACAGCGCTGGAACCCACAGCCCCAGGGGGGCTGCTCTAGAGTGCAGCCAAGCATCCACCTGAGGAGAGCTCACGCTCACTGGTCTGCTTCTCAGTTGGGGAAATCCACCACCCTCTTTTCTCTGTTTTCCTCTTTCAACTCCACCCACCACTCGCCCACCTATAAACAGGGGCCATCTGTGCTCTATCATCCCAAACTAGAACTTGACAGCTCCCTAATATCCCTCCCAGACCTCTCCCAGTGGCCTTATGAATGGGAGGAAGGTAGGCTGACATCACCACCACCATCCTTATAACTGTGATTGACTTTGGTAACCTAAATCAATGAGCTCTTCAGCATTCTCTAGCCAAAGAGACTCAGTCAAGAATGGACATGAGACCCAATTTGAGTCAGTGAGATCAGAGGGAAAATTTTCTTCAAGGAACTTTTAGGGAGGAAAAAAAAATCTCCTAGATAATGTGCAGGTACAGCCTAGAACTTCTGCATCCATTTGCCACCATGAGGAAGCCAAGTGATGTTGTCTGAAGAGCAGAACAGAATACTTTTGAAAGACTGGACCAGGTGTTTGATGACATTGGTAAAACCTCAAATCAAACCAACTCAGAAGACCTTCTAATTGCCTGTGCCTTAAATCAACCTCCTTTATTATCTAAGCCACTGGGAAGTAGGTTTCTCACAGCTGGAACATAAAAGGCCTAAGGGACGCAATGAGGCATCTCAAAATGGTCCAACTTTTAGAAAGGCCTCTCTGGTTGGGAGAAGAATAGCTGAGGTCATGGGAAGAGTATGAGAAATATCTACTTAACTTCAGGACCTAACCAGGCTTTTAAAGGAGTTTGGTCTAAAACTTAAAGCAAGGAACCCTTTATGAGGGAACTCATTCATTTGTCCATCCATCTATCCAGCCGCCCTTGCACTGAGAATTCGAAATATACCTCCTGGAGATCCCTCCATCACTCAGCACCTGTATCTAGGCTCCATCCTCACGCAAACAGTGCCACTTGTGAGGCTTAAGCAAGGTGATACCCCTCTGTATTAGCATTCTCCAGAGAAACAGAACCAAGAGAATACATATATTGGAGGAGATTTATTATAGGAACAACCAGCATGGTCATGGGGGCCAAGAAGTCCCTTGATCTGTCATCCGTAAGCTGGAGAATGAGGAAAGCCAGTGGTATAATTTGGTCTGAGTCCAAAGGCCTGAGAATGAGGGGGCTGATGGTTTAAGTCCTGGTCTGAGTCAGAAGTCCCAAGACCCAGAAGCTCCAATGTCCAAGGGAAGAAGATGGATGGATGCGCAGTTCAAGCAAAAAGATGAAGTTCACCCACCCACAATGGTGAGGGAAATCTTTACTCAGTCTACTGATTCAGATGCTACTCTGTTCTGGAAACACCCTCACAGACACATCCAGAAAAAATGTTTTACCAGCTATCTGGACATCTCTTAACCAGTCAACTTGAAACAGAAAATTAACTACTATTACACCCTGGCTCCTGGCTTTTAATAACTCTCGTCCCTTTCTTTCCATCTTCTCTGCTGTGACCTAAGTCCAGTTCCTTCCCATCTTAATTCCCAGCCCACTGAGGCAGCTTCTTCATGACCGTCTATCTAATCTGCCTTTTGATAACCTAGTGCTATGAAACATGAATCATTCACTCTAAAACACTCCCTTGATCATTCTAGTCTGGTCAAAAATGCATGCAGAGTATGATGACCTTAATCACCCAAGGAATATATTTGTTTAAAATTTCAAAAGAAAAAAAGATAAAGAAGAAAATCCTTTGTCTGCAAAATTTTTTCCCCAAGTTTGCCACTGTTGACAGTTAGGTATGTATCCTCCTGGACTCTTTCCTAGGTATACAAATATTTCACACTTTTTTTTTTCAACAAAGCACAGTATGTCTTTATTGAAGTTATTATACCACAAGAGAGGGACTGTCCTGAAATCACATTAGAAAAACCTTCCCTGAGGATTCCCTGCGGCCACATTCACTCAAAATAATGGAAATTTAAAATCAACTGCCCTGATGGGGCAGTGTTCTGAAGCCCACAACTCCCATTTCTGTTGCTGTTGTGTTTCTGCTGTTTGGCTCTCTGCTGACTTAGTGCATGGTATTGTCTGAAGCAACATCATTTCTATTCCCGTTATGGCCAGAGGCAATTAGCGCAAAATTGCAACATTTTTAATTCCAATAAAATGATTCAGTTTAATGGGCCTCATCCAGTAACTTTAGAGGTTAGATCTACCCAGAGTCTGAAGCTGCAGATAGGAGAGAAGCATTCCAAAGGTGTATTACAAAGAGGATTCTTTGGAAGTCTCCATGGCTGGGTCTGAACTCCTGGCAGTTCATGGGGCCTTAGCCTCTCAGCCATGCCTAGAAGAGTACATTCAAAGGCTTGGCTTAAAATTATGCAGTTACAGTGCTGGCTTTGGGAGCAAATATCATATCATAATGCCCAATTTGTTGTATTCAAGGCTGAGACTGCTCTCAGTGACTAGCCCCAAAGCAGCCAGTGGAGGGGTCGTGGGTCCTTCTGAGCTGGACTTCCAACACGGACAAGGTGTGGGAGGACAAGGTGACATGGAGTCACACTGGTCCAGGTTTGAATCTGGCACTTTCAACCTGAACAATCTGTTTAAATTTCCTGAACCTTGGTTTCCTCACCTGTAAGTGGAGATTATAAAGCCCATGTAAAAGGGTTTGTGAGGACATGTGAGCTGCCTGTCATGTAGCAAGACTCAATGAATAGTATCTGTTACTAGTCTATCACTGCTTGTTAGACAAGAAGCTTCTGCCTTCAAATAAGTCATTTCGGATGATTTCCCTTAGCAACACCCACTCCCAGAAAAAAAGAAAGAAATCACAAGGAAGGGGTAGGTGGCCAGGGAGAGGATATATTGACACTGAGAAGGACCTTATGGGGCTGACAGGAGGGAAGGCAGACAAGCCAGGCCTCGTGATGTTGATGCTGTCACAAGGATGCAAGGCATTCCTGTTTCTCCTCTGGACTGGCTCTGCTCACTGTTCCTCACTTTTTCCTGAGCCTCTGAGACCCTGGCTGGGGCTCCTCCTTCCTGGAAAAACATGCATGATCAGCATAGGAAATGTGTTCTAGATTGGAGCTCGCCTTCTACGGAGCTGGCTAAATCACTCTGCCCGAGGGCAAAGAATGTTCTCCCTCCCTCTCTCTCTCACACACGCACATGCACACACAGGCAATACACCCTGCATACATTCCATGTGCTTCATATTCCTTGCTTCCCAAACACCATCAAATAACAGCTAGTGACAAAAAGCATAGATGTCTGACTACTTTTCTTTACCCTAATAAAGCTCAAAATTCCCTCCTAATACTGAGAGGCAGCACGAAACAAATCTGTGGAAATTTTGGCTTGGCTAGCTGTTGGAGGGAAAGAGACAAGTATTGTTATTCTTGTGTGAGTGTGTTTGCCATCACGATCAGCATTTACTCAGACCCAAGGCAGATGTGCCCTCTGTGATGTATCACTAGGCATATGAAGGATAAATCATGTTGCTTGGTTTTGATTTTTATTGGCCCTTTATAAAAGATGCACAAAATACATTCTGTTGAGATCTTACAACATAGCTCTGCTTATTTTATTAATTGCCAGAGTTTTCCCATTGTTATTTAAAAAGTAATGCAAGATCCACCCTGCTTATATCTATTTTCCTGCCTAACAGATCTAAACAGTAAACAATCATGAATAGTCATTCATGATGGGAAGTTCAGAGACGATATCTCAGTGTTCAGAAGACAGTAAGGAAGCCCATCTGATCTGAACCATTTTTCCTCTCAGGCCTCATGAACAGGTCACTTTGCCAAAATATTTCTGTGTTGGTCAATCTAACTGCTGCTTCTTTTTTTTTAATTAAGGTATCATTGACTTACAATCTTATGAAGGTTTCACATGAGCAACATTGTGGTTTCAAAGTTCACCCATACTATCGGGTCCCCCCAGGCACCCCATTGCAGTTGCTGTCTGTCAGCGTGCTGGGAAGCTATAGAGTCATTGCTTGTCTTCTCCGTGCTGGACTGCCTTCCCCATGACCTACCTGTATTGCGTGTGCTAACTATGGTGCCCCTTAGTCCCCTTCTCCCTCCCTTCCCTCCCACCCTCCCCACTCCATTCCCTTTGGTAACCTCTGGTCCCTTCTTGGCACCTGTGAGTGTGCTGCTGCATTAACATCCTCTTCTAAAAAAGAAAAATGAGATGTGGTAGAAAACTTAAGTGGCCGTGAGTAATTTATAAAATTGCAAATGAACATTACAGAGGATCCACTTCTAAAACCAACCACGTTCCTTAGCATTAAAATTCTGCCCCAAGAGATAACTTTTACCCTAAAATTTAAAATACCTTCAGTACTAAGGGCTCCAGGCCCAAAAATCTGCCACACACTTCTCTTGGGCAGATGTGTGTCACTTATGAAAGTGCTGTACCAACCCCCCCGGGTTGAGAACTCACGTCTTTTGTACTTGCTTGCTCCCTCACTGGATTTTCACAGATCTGGTAAAACTCTCATGGACCTTAAGGGAGCACTGCTTGGGCCTGAGTCTCCTTTCATATATTAAAACCGAAAGAGACCTGCTATCTCTCCACAGAGACCTACATGCTGTACTTGAGCAGCGCTTGTTATATGCCATCACGTAAGAGCTGGGAAAGGCTGAGAGTTCACCACTTTGATGTAAACCTGTCTAGTTCCATAATGATAAGAAAAAGAACTTAAATTGTTTAAAGGGAAAATCTAAACAATTCCACAGGAGTGACAAAACACCTCAAATAATGAAAGTGTAGCAATTTCTTTTCTTAAATTGTTCTTCTTTCCTGGTATATAAGGTTTCGTGGGCGCTTTAAAGTGTGTAAGGTTATCTCTTTTCAGGAAAATGAAAATATACTGGGGTCAATTGATTTACTTAATTTTGTTGTTCCTATTAAAAAGGCTAATGAACTGGAGGCTGCTAAGTTAGTTCAAATTCTGTAACTGTCATCTGTCATCAGCCCCTAAACTCGCCTTGTTTCCTAATGTTTACCTTTTAGAAATCATGCCCCAATCATGTTTCTAGGATCCTGTAAAGCAGGGTCTAGAAACATGTTCACATGACTCCCACAGGGAAAAAAACACAAGAAGAGAGGGAGCCTCGGAGGGGGGAGATGCGCGGGCCCTGATGGGCAGCAGTGGACATCCCTGAAGCAGAAGAAAATGTTAAATCAGGAGATAGGGCCTCAGCCAGGATGGGTCCCAGCAGCTCTGCCCTGACTGGCCCTCATACACAGAGAGGGGCCAGGCCTGGCCCTGTGTTGTCACCCAGGTCGGCTGCAGGGCCAGGTGGGCCTAGAGTGTCCGAGCTCCTGGCTGGGATCGGCCTTTCCCTCCTGCCCGTGTGCCTGTACAGGTGACATCACTTCCTCCGTCAGAGCAGGTAGGGAGAGCAGTGCTCTAGAGCCTGGCTGGCCTCCCCTCCCCCACCTAACTGACCTGCCCTATTTTTAGGCGCTCTGTTGCCCTTAGCAACGGAACTCTGCAGGGTCCTGAGTGGTCCCCTCTGACCACAGACACTGGCACTCGGAGGCAGAGCTGTGGAGGCCCCTCTGCCATGGTGGGCCTGCTGTCTGCTGCCAGACTCAGGTGCCACCCGATCGTGGCATGCCTGTGGGGGCATCTCGTGCTGAGATATGAGAGCTGGGGCTGCCTAACACAACTCCTTGGAGTCCCCTGGGGGACCCTGGCATGTCGTGCGGGGCTGCTGCTTTTCATAGTAAGCAGAAGATGGAATTCACGACGCACCAAGGCTCAGGGCAGAAGCTGTGCTGCCCACTGTGAAGTACCTGGAAACCGTGGTGACACTGCAGAACGAAGGACTCCAGCTGATGACACTGGCAGGACACCTGCTGGGGAGGCCAGCCCTCCCACCCTACAAAGCCAGAGCTTGGCAGCGGAGACCACACCCCTGAGGCTGTCCCTTCAAGAAGCTCTGGGCCTTCTGACAAAGGGAGGGGAGAGCCAGCCTCCTACAGTTCCCAAAGCCATTGATGAGACACCGACCCTCAGAGCATCACAGAAAGATGGAGAACAACTTGGAGAGAAAATGCTGGATGACTGGAATGGAAACACTGCTTTCCCAGGATGGGCAGAAGTGCTTGCGCAGGACATGGCAAGATGGAGGCAGAAGCTGAAGGAAAAGGAGGAGGAGAAGGAAGGACTGTTGCGGTTGAACACACGTGTGGAGCAGGACCTGAAAGAGGGAATCAGCCGACTACTGTCAGCGGCTGAGACCCTGCTCCACGCCGTCCCCGCACTTGTGCCCCTGAGATGTCTCCTGGATGGCGGGAGCCTTGAAGTCGAGCAAAAGCAGGAAGTGGGAAACTGCCAACACCCCGTCCCCAGGTCAGAAGTGGCACTGAAGGCTGACATGCACGATGCTGACTCCCCTGTGTCCCCTCAAAACCTCGAGAGAGCCAGATCATTGAGGGAACAAAAGCAAGTGAGTGAAGAGCTGAGAAAACAAACAGCCACCCTCCAGGCAGAGGAAACATCTGTGAGGTTTGAAATCCTACAGCTGGAAAGTCAACTGTTTCAGCTGAAGCTCCAGAATCTGCTTGAACTATGCCAAGAATGTACCATGTAACTTGAGAGCTAAATCGCTAAGGAGGAAAAGGGGTGTGCAGAAATGGAGAAGAAACTGACCAACTTGTGCAGAAAAAGGAACTTCGAGTTTCAGATTCTCCAGCTGCACAAGAAAGCTGAAGACATGGGCAAAGAATTGGAGAGAACCAGGTCCTTCTACCAAAGGGAGTTCCTCTTGCAGGAGAAAAGGGCTCAGGAAAGCTGGAGGGCAGGCATGCTGACTGAGCGAAACCTCACAAAGCCAAGAAGAAAAGAGAAACCTCAGGAAGCGAAGAAGAGAAGGTGACCACATCAGACCAATGCTGGCCGGCGCCCAGGTCCACCTGCAGCCTTTCCCAAGGGGCCTTGTGCTCCTGTTGCTCCACCTGCAGCCCATGAAGGCCACACCTTGTCCCAGGATCCCCTGAATCCTCCGGCCCCCCAGGAAGGAGGGAGGGGGTCACCGTGCGGGCCCGGGGGCAGGGGTGATCCGCAGGTGTGACTCAGCTCATGGCAGCCAGGGCCTGACCACCTACAGCCATGGTCCAGCTCTGCAGCTGTTTCTGTCTTTAAACTAATTTTGATTTATCTCTTTTAGGTTTAGCTACTGTTACTTAACTGATACTGCAATTCCCTTATTCAAGTAAGCATAGCATTATAATTTTAAGAATAGTTTTCAAATAAAGTTTCATTTAATGTAATTCTTTGGGATACATTCTTTCACATCATAGGAATCTCTAAAATTAGAAGTATTGTATTTTGATTTACATAAAAGCTCCACTGTTCTTTAACTATCATTGGGGAAAAAAAGTAATGCAAGATGATAACTTCAAAAATTATCAAAAATCAAACAACACAGCAGTGTGAGGGTGGACACATACAGAATGATAGTCCAGCAGAGAACCGCTCCCTCACATACTACCTGTCCTGTCATATCCAAAAGCTGGGTGTGCCAATGGCAGAAACTTCTGTCCCAAAATGGACCAACCCGATTCCCTCTCCCTGGAAAGTAAAAGCATGAATGGAAGGTGACTGGAACTGCTGAGGCATCTCTACCTGCACCTTGGAGAGAAGGCCCTCCTGCTTACCTTCCCGGGCTGCTTGGTTCTGGTGCTTTCCAATGCCCGGCTTGCAGTTCTCCCACGGAGACTGGGAGCTATCCCAGTATCCTTTCAAATCCCAGTTTTGCTTCTCCACTTAGCCAGTAAGTTCCTGTTGCTTGCCACCAAACACCCCTCAACTGATTTAAGGGTAGTGAGTACAAATTTTACAGTCACACAAAGATGGGGCTACCAAAATGTCACATTCTTTATTAGTCCATATGTGATCTTAACTTTTAACTTGAGCCTCCACACACACTCATTAATACTTATACAGCAAACTTTCCCCAAATGCTCTATGATGGGTAAAGTAAGAATGTATACGATAAAAGTTAAAAGTGCCTTCCTTATACAGATACCTTTTTGACAGGAAAACCTTAGTGTGTAGCCTCCCAGACATGTTTCTGTGCAGCTTGGTGTGTGATTTTTAGTATTTATTGATTGCCTACTATATCCAGAAACTGTACTGGAACTTTCTACCTCCTCTTACTTTATTTAATCCCATAATCTGATTTAATTCTTACAATTCTCCCATGAGGCAAGCATTAATAACCTATTTTACAAACCTGAAAAACAAGGTGAAAAGACTTCTATATGGTCCAGCTGCTTCACTGATCCTAAACAGCCATGCGGATCTGTTCTTATCCTTACCTAAATGACCCCTAAGTGGGGCAAGATGACAAGGTCAAGTGCCCTACTTGGTCTGTTGGCGTGGCTTTGTCCTCTGTGAGCAAGGATATCATTCATAGGAGCTGAGAAGCAAGAGTAACCTTTTAGTTTCTTACCGTTTCCCTTTGCCATCTCAGAATTGTTTTATAATTTTGGTTCCCTCCCACCTCCAAAAAAAAAAGTCATTTAGAAAATAATCAATGGTCAGTGGTTACCCCTGCTTCTCTCGCTGTTTAATCACCAACAGAAACAGGCAAGCATAAGAAAAAGTTTGAAAAGAATCTTTTTCCCCGAGCCTTCAGATCTTTCTTTCCCCCTCCTTTCTGTCATGGCTGCTAAGTAGAGAAATAGGGCCGTTTAGTGGCAAAGGAGGTTTTGAACATTCGAGCTTTGTAGGAATTGTCCCTAGGTTCCTTCTTCTACCCTTCTTACTGGAGTCTTCGTAGACTTTGTAACATACATTTAGTAACATGGACATGATAAATGGAGGTAGTGACAGAGTCTGCAGACAGGAACTGAGCAGAGAGAATGCCATGGAAGAGCTCTGACATGGAAGTCAGGTAATATGTGTTCACGTTCCAGGTCTGCCAGGAACAACTGTGTACCTTGGGCTCATCACACAACCCTCTGAAGCTCAGCTTTCTCCTCCATCAAATAAGAACAGCCACAAATACCTGCCCCACTATGCCTCCCTGGAAGCTTGTTGTGAAAATTGGACCCTCCCGAACCATGGAATAGGGATTTGAGTAAGATGAACTGGATCTTAAAGAGCCAGGATGTTTCAGTCAACAGGGTTACACCACTGTCGTCATCACCATCACCATCAGATGTTATTAACAGTGTGCTGACAGGAAGCTGGCTTTAGAAAATGAGACCGGGGTCCAGGAAGCCTAGCACATTTTTAACCAGGGTTGCATTACTGAAGCACTTCTAGCTGGTTTTCACCTACCTCATTGTTCGAATATGGGGCTACCTCTCTGTTCACTATTCCGTGCAGTATCTGTCCGTAGTCACCCCTTGCCTTTGCATATTCTCCCAGCCCCTTTCCAGTCCAACAATGATGACTTTTCCTGAGTAGGAAAGTACCCCCATCTCCCACTTAGGCTGCTTGCTATTCTAACAACACCCCTCTGTGCTGTAGTGAGCCCCCAGTTATAAATTACTTACCTGCTGGCCATCATTTTAATGGAAATGGATTTTAAAAAGCAGCAGAGGGATATATTTTCATTTGGAGTTAAAGCATCCATTTTTTTTATTTGAGTTTGACTCGGTTTAGAAGCGATGGTAGAAGAATGGCTCCGAGGCTAATATAGCTAATGATCATGATGGACATCCCAGGAGCAGCCAATATTTCACTTGCTGCCACCTCTATCCCGGCCTCAATACCTGCAGTTCTTTTTTTTCCACAGCCAGTTCCATTAACACCCACCACACAGGATGGAACCATTACAATATCTGCTCTCAGCAGCCTCGACTGGTCTTGACACATTATCACCCTAAGAGCTAAGCCACATCACACTATGTCCTATTTATAATAATCTTTGGCAGGAGCTACCAAAATAAAACCTGGCGCTTATGGGCCACCTTTCCATCTGAGGAAATCAGAAGGCTTTACGAGCTTAATTAAGCTTCAGCATCTATGTGACTGATGAGGTGTGGGCCAAGGGAAGCAGAGGAAGAGTGGTGTCGCTGACTGCACACTGGAGAGGCCCTGGGCAGGGAGGGACAAGGTCTCAACAAAGCTAGCCGGAGCCACCTCCTTCGGTGGGAAACATTTGTTGGGTGAATTTCTTCAGGGTGGGTTGGAGCATCACAGGCAAGTGATGAAGAGGCCATGGAGATCCTCTGATATGGCTCTTCTTAACCTAGGGAGGAAGCCTGAGATTTCTTTTTTCTTTTATCAAAAGAGGGTTAAACTAATCCAACAACACTCAAGTGGCTCCTGAAAAGTGTGGTCATCTGCCCATGGGCACATGGCTGCTGAGCTCACAAGCTGTTCCCTCCTGAATAACTTCTCACCCAAGCCCTGACCTGCAACCCCCACCCCACCTTCAAGACTCAGCTTAACATCCTTGGTAAAGCCTTCCTGGACTTTCCTGGTAGAATGTGTTGCGCCCGCCTCTGTGCTCTCAAATATTTTATATCTCTGTAATTGCTAGAGCAATCAATATTTATCGAGCATTTACTAAGTGCTTAATGTGCATTTTACCCACACAATAATATTATGAGGCAGGTACAGTTATCATCTCCATTTTTCAGAGAAGTTAACAGGCCCAGAGAGGTTAAGTAACTTTTCCAAGATGGCACAGCTAGTAAGTGCAAGACTCAGTCTGGCTGCAGAGCACATGTTCCAAAAGACCAGCACACTGCCTCCTGGCAGCACAGTTGGGAAAGAGGAGATGTATTTGTACATTTCCCCCCTCACTGGTTTGTGAGCTGCTATGTGAGAGGTCCATCACTTAGGAATCTTTCAGCTGCAAACCACAAAAACCTCCTATCAGAGTAGGTTAAACCACAAGTCCAGAGGAAGAGCAGCCAGAGTTGATTAATTCAAGGGGTTAGTGACATCACCAAGGACCCAGGTTTCTTCCATCTTTCTGCTCTGCCATGCTCTTCACGACCCCTTAGGCCCTCTTGCAGTTATGTGATGACTACCCCAATTCCAAGCCTCAAATCTGTACCTGAAGCACAGAGAAAAGGTGTTATACCTTTTCTATGTTTTTTTTCTAGTAGTACAGACAACTTTTCCAGAAACTTCCTTGTGGACTTCCCCTTAAGTCTCACTGGCCAGAATGTGTCCCATGCCTATGCCTAAGCAAAACACTGGCAGGGGGACTGAAAGCACCATGACTGGGTTAGCCCAACCAGGAGTCAGCCTCCTGTCCCCACCAGGCACAGTGAGCAGGATGGGGACCAGGAAGACGGGAAGGTGGGGGGTGAAAAGAAGACAAACGCCACTCCCAGAAGCAGGTGTAAAGGATGAGAGAAATCAGATGCCCGTCACTTACTGCTTGGTTCTTTGACTTCTAGCATGTGACCAATAAATGTCAGTTGAACTAAGTTAGAGAAAGAAACTCATGTTCCCAAATGGCCAGTCCAGAATTTTTACCATCATATCCTGTAACTAAAACTGATGGCATGTGCCTGAGACATGTGTCGGCAGTTGCTCTAAAATTTACTAATTCACCAGTGTTCCAACCTTTAGAGTCTAGTTTCTAACACCAGTGGCTACAGGAACTATTCAAAAGCAGGTCAAAAAGAGAGCTGCATGGAATAAAGAGGATCACAAAATTGTTAGTTTCAATATAAATTGTGTTTGTGTCAACCTTGACTTCCTTTCCAGAAACACAGTTGTGTGCGTAAAAGTGAGACTCATTCAGGCAGACTGCCTATTTGCAAAGACTATTACATTTCCTGACTTCCTGCTGGCTATCCAGTAGGATTTCTCTGGAACAAGGTGTGTATATACCTGCCCCAACAGCCAGATATGTGAAGATGAGATCAGCAAAGCAATTCTTAGGATATCCAAATCATGGTCAAACAGAGATTCCAAAAAAAGGCAAAGGCTCTCCAACAGAAAAATAATGTACTTGGGGGAAGAAAGAGCAGGGAAGAGGGGGGTCACAAATTGAAACTGTGGCCCAGAAAGGTTGGAAAGCTGCTCAAGGTCACACAGCTTGTAATGGCTAAAGCAGGAGTCATACCCAGTTTCAAGGACTATTGTACTCCTCTCTCTGACATGGTCTTTCCCTGTCTTCCTTTTTGTAGAGACATCTAGAAGGGTATATTTGAGGGCCTCTATGTTTGACAGAGGTTATAACTCAGAAGACCTAGAAAGGACTTGGATTCAAGGAGACAGAGTAGTAAGGGGAAGCTGTCAGTTCAAGGCTGGCTGGAGGCTCTGAGCTTTCAACAAGAGGGAGGGTCCAGCTGGCCCAGCAAGATAGGGAAGGAAAAGAGCAGATGGTCAGGGAAAATGCCCATCTGGGGCATAAACAAGGTGCAGTGGGCAGGAACACCACCTTACTAGGTTTCTCAAGGCCCAACTGACACTTGGTGGAGGATAGTAACAGGAGAAGGAGGAGACCCCTACCTGGGCCATGGAACAGAGAAACAGGAAGGAAAGGGAATGACAAAAACTATAAAAATAGTGAATGTTCAGTCTTTTAAGCCTTGTGAATAAAAGGGCTAATTTAACATCACAGTAAGCTATCAGGTTTGTTACTATCAATCAATTACTATTAACCATCAGATATTAAAAATTGTTATAATTAGTATTAGCAATACCAATAATACTATTATTACTGCATTTTACAGATGAGTACACGGAGGCACAGAGAGACCAAGTCACTTACTCATAGTCACTCGCCTGGTAAATTTTAAACTCGGACAATCTGGTGAAGCGTTCATTCTCTTAACCATTTCACTTAGTAGCAACCCCAGAGAACATTTCAAAACAAAATTTAATCTGAATTGAGTCTACTTTGATTTAACGCAGTAATTTTAATGCCTGCTATTTTCCCAGTAGTTTATAATTAGTAAAGAGCTTGTCCTCCATCATTCTGGAATCTCAGCCCTACTATTTACTTGCTGTGTAACTTTAGACCAGTCACTACTTAAGATTCAGTTTTCCCATCTGTGAACTGGGAACAATAATATTTGTTGTAAACATTAAAGGAGAAAAGGCACGTGCAGGGCTTAGCCTTAGGCCAAGCCCATAAGAAGCACTCAATAAGTGTTTGCTGCCAATGTGGTGGTGATTATATTAATCTAGTCTCACTAGACTTCATAACAACCCTGTGAGGAAGGTAGGATTTATCCTCATTTCTCAGATGCGGAAACCAAAACTCATAGAAGGGAAATAACTAACCAGAAGGGCAACGGCCAGCAAGTGAAAATGCCAGACCTGGAAAATGTTTCTGCTCCAAGCCTCCTGTCCTGCTCCAGCCCTCCACTCCACCCCATCTCTTCCCCAGCTGGCACTGTTATATGAACCTCTAAGATCAGTATAAGGTTATAAGATCATTCTTCAAATGGAAAATTTGAAGCAATTGGAAGTCAAGGCTCAGAAAGAGGCTCTGAGAAATATTAAGACAGTTTTCAAGGTGAAAATAGGTTACTAAGTCTGGACAGATGAGTGGCACCTTCTTTCAACCCCAAGCAACTGCCAGAGGGGCAGAAGGGCCTGAGGTCACACATTGTGATGGACACGTTAGGCTGAGGAGCCCCGGTGGCTTAGCCTTGGATGGGGGAGTAACGGAAGGTGGGAGTGTATTCATCCTACAGATAAGTGTTTCTAAACACTGTCGAAAATAATCAGCTACCGAGTTAAAACAGCATTCCTCTTTGGCTTTGGCTTTCGGTTTTGTTTTCTCTCTTTGGTTTCCTGTAATTCTGCATTTCAATGCATTTGTTCAGTTTTCAGTTAGTGCATCCTGTTCTGGTACCTGGTGCATTCAGTCTTGCAGGCTACAGGCAAAGGGCTATTATAAAGTCAGTCCATCTTCCAAGGTGTGAGATCTTAGCGAACTTCTTTAAGACTCACTTTCTTTGTCAGTACCAGTAATATGATTGGGAGATTCTGGGAATTGGGGTATCTGGGTTTGAGGTCGGCCATCCCAAACTGAAAACCGTGTGCTTCCCCCTACTACATTATGTGAAACCTTCACCAGTGTTTTCTTCCTTTTTAAAATGAATGAAAATTCTCCTTTTTGTATCTTTTAGCAGTAAGGTGTTTTTTAAAAAACTCTTTGATACATGCTACTTGCAGAGCTTCATCTCATTAATATTCCAATGATTTATTCAGTAAGTCGTTATTGAACAACCACTCTATGCCAGGCACTGTGATAGGCAACCATAAAATAACAGAGAAGATGGACTCACAGAGTTTATAGTGATCTATCCCTGGTAATTATGCATAGCTTTGTTAACAGCTAAAAAGACAGATACATCACCTACTTTGGACATCCCCCCCCAGCTTCTAGGACATGGCATAGGCCATGGGAGATAAGAAATAGTCTCAGAATTTAACTTAACTCAGGAAGTATCCTGTTAAAAATGTATTCACTTTTTTATAATTAGATGATATTCTTCTTATGCCCACAAGGTGGAGATCTTGCTTATAGTTTACCCAAGCTCAAGGCGCTGTATTCCAAAAAAAAAAAAAAAGAAAAATCTCAGAAATTAAAACAAAAGACAAAAAACTAAATTCAGTGTGTTGAGCACCTATTTAGTGTAATATACTATGTTAGGTGGTAAGAGAAATAAAAGGTTGATAAGACATAGTCCGTGTCCTCTCAGGAAAGATAGAGGGTAAGGAGCTTGCACAGAGCAGGATGGTAGTACCTTTTAATCAATTAATATATTTTGATATATATATGTGGGAGCCATAGTAATCTCACCAGAGAAGATCTATCAAAAGGGATGATACAGCTGTGCTGTACAGAACAGACTCAACATAGACTGCACACTCCAGCCAATATGGAAACACTTGAAGGCGTACAGTGTGAAGGCTGCAAGGACCCAGATGTGGTCTTTTGATGCCTCTGGGTGTCTGCCTTATAACTCTAGAACATTCATTCTTTGGAGAATAAAATATAATCAGTGCCAGCTGATGAGCTAATATAGTTAAAAACCTTCACGTGGTTTTTTTTTATCATCCCAATGGGAGGATAAAAAGGAAGAAACACTAAGAAAACAGATTTCAAATTCCTGCTTTCAGGAGGTGGGTTCCACCTCCACCTGTGTCTTACCTGGGAATCTGGGTTTGGAGCTAGGCCACACTCTGATGCAGAGAGAGGAGGAAGGCTGACTTTTATCCAAGAGCCTTCCTGGTGGGCCAAACCCAAAGGTGGCTGGAAAAGAATATGGTGGTGGTGTTTTGTTCTGTTTGTTTGGGGTTTTCTGTCGTTTGCTGTTTGTCATTCCTGCACCCTCCCCCCCAACCATTTCTTTTTACCTTAAACCATTAAAATCAAATGCAGTACAGGGATTTTTTTTTTCACTTGTTGAATTGAAAATCACATTTGGGGGATAAAGTGACTGGTTAAATAAGACTGAGTAAAAAAAATAAGAATGCTGGCAACTAGAGAAAAAATAAGGAACGTTCTTGATGAAGAAAATCAAGTGGTGTGCTGCCAGGAGACCAGAGTTGGAATTTCAGTTTCTCCACTTGCTAACACTGGGATCTTGAGCAAATCCATGTCTTCTCCTTGACTCAGTTTCCTTCTGGGCAAATAGTATATCTTTAGAGGAATCATTTCTGACACCATCCTCCTCCCTGGCTCGAGGTCATATCCTGGGTTGTGCTCTTACAGCCACCTAGAAATTGGTTGGACGTTTCCCTAGAAATAAGTTCCATGAACACGGGAAAGATCTGTGGATTTTAGTGCTCCGTGTCTGACCCTTTGCTGAGCTGCTGAACCAACAAATGGGAGCTAACCTAGGTGTTCTACTTGCACAGCAGGTTTAATACTCTGTGAGTCCCTTGGGAAAGTAGGAGCGAGCAACCTCAAAGCGCACCAGCTCACGACACCAGTGGTGATGAGCGAGCTCGGGAAACAGGGTGCCGGTTCAAAGTTGTTCGCCACATAAGGTTCCACCAACCAGGCTGGTGTCACATCCTCTATGGCTCGGAAACATTCCCAGGGATTTACATAAGGCGGAGTGAATCACACCGTCGGAAACAGAGAAGGCAAAGGCTCACGCCCCAATCCTTGCCCGGCGGCGCCCAGAGCACCCGGGGGGGTTAATTCTGAACTTTCCAGCAGGCCAGGCGCTGCCCAGATGCAGGGACTTTGCGAACACTCCTGCCCTGTGCCGCCCCCTCCCACGCCCCCGCGCGGTCGCCGCCCGCCGGGCTTCCTCTGGGCCCCGAATTCCCTAACCGAGTGTGGGGCCGCCTCTCCCGCTAGGAAGGAGCCGTGGCCGCTTTAAGGGGAAGAGGAGGGGAAGGGGGCGGAGGAGTGGGGGGCGGGGAGCAGAGGTGGCGGAGGAGGAGGGGGATCCCCCTCGCTCCCACGTGGTCCGGGCGCCTGTGAATCGCGCCCGCCCGAGGGTCTCACAGCGAAATACAAAAGCAGCTGGGAAGAGGCGGCGAAGCGAGTTCCCAGCGCCGGGCAGGGCCCCGCAGCCGCGATGGGGCTGAGGCGCCCGGAGCCTCGGAGCCAGCAAGCTGCCGGGCCCGCCTCGCCGCCGGGACGCCGGCGCCCGGGCTCGGCTTGAAGCCGCGGCGGCGCCGGCACGGCCGGGGAAGCATGGGCAGGAGGATGCGGGCCGCCGCCGCCCCCGCGGGACTCTGGCTGCTGGCGCTGGGCTCGCTGCTGGCTCTGTGGGGCGGGATCCTGCCGCCGCGGCCAGAGCCGCCCACCTCCCGGCCGCCCGAAGACCGACTCCCGCGGCTCCCGGCGGGGGGCGGCGGCCCGGAGGCCGCTCCTCGCTTCCCTCTCCCCCCACCCCTGGCGCGGGATGCCCGCGGCGGCTCCCTGAAAACTTTCCGGGCGCTGCTCACCTTGGCTGCTGGCGCAGACGGTCCGCCCCTGCAGCCCCCGGGCGAGCGCGGGCGACACGCGCCTGCCGGACTGCCCCGGCCGGAGGAGCGTGCCGTGGTGCGCGGGGGTATCTTCTGGAGCCGCGGCCTGGAGGAGCAGGTGCCCCGGGGTTTTTCGGAGGCCCAGGCGGCAGCGTGGCAGGAGGTGGCTCGCGGCTCCCGGGTGGTGGCCCTGGAGCGTGGGAGCTGCGGGCGCAGCTCCAACCGGCTGGCCCGCTTCGCCGACGGCACCCGCGCCTGCGTGCGCTACGGCATCAACCCGGAGCAGATACAAGGCGAGGCCCTGTCTTACTACCTGGCGCGCCTACTGGGCCTCCAGCGCCACGTGCCGCCTTTGGCGCTGGCCCGGGTGGAGGCTCGGAGCTCGCAGTGGGCGCAGGTGCAGGAGGAACTACGTGTCGCGCACTGGGCCGAGGGCAGCGTGGTAAGCCTGACGCGTTGGCTGCCCAACCTTACGGACGTGGTGGTGCCCGCGCCCTGGCGCTCGGAAGACGGCCACCTGCGGCCCCTCCGTGCCGCCGGGGGCGAGCTAGCCAACCGCAGCCAGGCGGAGCTGGTGGACCTGGTGCAGTGGACTGACCTGATCCTCTTTGACTACCTGACAGCCAACTTCGACCGGCTTGTTAGCAACCTCTTCAGCCTGCAGTGGGACCCGCGCGTCATGCAGCGCGCCACTAGCAACCTGCACCGCGGCCCTGGCGGGGCGCTGGTCTTTCTGGACAACGAGGCGGGCTTGGTGCACGGCTACCGGGTGGCGGGCATGTGGGACAAGTATAACGAGCCGCTGCTGCAGTCAGTGTGCGTGTTCCGCGAGCGGACAGCGCGGCGCGTCTTGGAGCTGCACCGGGACCCGGACGCAGCAGCCCGGCTGCTCCGCCTGTACCATCACCACGAGCCTCGCTTCCCGGAGCTGGCCGCGCTCGCCGACCCGCACGCTCAGCTGCTGCAGCGCCGCCTCGATTTCCTCGCCAAGCACATTTTGCACTGTAAGGCCAAGTACGGCCGCCGCCCGGGAATTTAGCTTCACCCGGAAGAAGAGAAATGGAGACCCCTGGCTGGGGAATGGAGGATGGGGGAAGGGCCATCGCGCGTGCAACTGCCTGGGACCAGCCGGCCAACGCCCAGCCAGTGGCCCCAGTGCGAAGGCGGCTAAAAACTTCAGCTTCCCCCACCTGCCCCTTTTTCTTAGTCCCATGCTGTTTGGTTTCAAAGTTGTGGGAAAATTAACTCATTGAGGCGAGAAGTGTAACATTCCCTCTACCCAGCCTATAAAAGGATTCAGCACTGTGCCTGCACGGAGTTTGGATCGGAAGAAACCGGCTGCCGGAGTTTGGCCCCCCGGTGGCCGTCTCTGTGGAAGATGCATCCCATTCCTTGGCGCCCTCATTCTCTTTCCGAAAAAGGAAAACTTCTGTTTCAGCGTGGAGCTGATTCTTCAATTTCCTACCAAACGCAGCGCTGGTGGCCCCGGAGAGGGCTGTGACATTGGCTGGTGGAGCCCCCTTCCTGTGTTCTCCCTTTGTTCCAGCTCGGTGATGGTGAGATCACTGTTAGGAGCCGGGAACGGCTCTGGTAGGACAAAGACAGCAGGACCTCCGGAACCGGGGGAATTCTTCAGACCCTGACAATTGATCTGACTTGCCCCTTAAGCTGGTCATTTCGTCCTGAAGCCTACAAATGCAGAGCCAGCTGTGTGCACTGAGTCAAATAATGAATTTCTTCCCCAACCAACCGACCAAAATTTTGACAATGATGATGTTGTCATCAGAAGGAAAAAAAAATCGGTTTCATGCACTTTACTTTGTTTTAATTTTAATTTTTTATTAAGAAAAACTTTTTTATTTGACAAAATTTACCTTCTATGTATATATGTGCATAAAATGTGGTGTAAATATACTAAACAAACTTATATTTCAATAAAAGGGAGTTTAAAATTTAGGATTTAATTCTTGTGGTTTTAATTTGTCTTCTCTGTATATATGTGCATTAAGTGTGGTGTAAATATATACTAAACAAGCTTATATTTCAATAAAAGGGAGTTTAAAAGTCAGAATTTAATTGTTGTGGCTTTAAAGGTTTGTGGTATCTGATGCCCTACCTGCTTTTAGAATAAGCTTTAGGGTTTCTTCCTTGTGGGTGTGCTTTTAAAACAGGGTGCACATATACCCCAGTTGTGACTGTACAACTTACAGATTTGAACAAAGGCAGAACAGATACCCTGTCCTGCTCATTCAACTGAACCCTAGTGCTAGAAATTTCAAAGTTCAGCATAGAATATGTGGGAGAAAGAGGAAAGGAAAGTATTCTATTTCCTGGCAAATACAACTTTGATATAAAAGGATTTCACTGTAATATGTTCCTATATTAGTCATTTGGCAAATATAGAACCAGATGTGCAGGCTGAAATATGACAAAACCCCCCTTTTAAACTTAAAAGCAGTTGGTCTCACGTTGCATATTATTTTGAACATTGTAATTACCATGCATCATAACATGTACTGTAATAAGCTGAGTACATACTGCAAACAGGTAGAGAAAGTCATAAATTAATTCTCTTTAATCTCCTGGCATAAATTCCATTGCATCCAGATCATAATTCCCAACATCTTGACTATCCAATCCTCTTAAGACATTGTACTGCTTTGTTTTGTTTTTCCAGGTACTAATTGCATGGTCCCTTCAGAGCAGCCATTGTAAGACCAAGAATGTACAGTACTTTTTATGTGACATTTGCACCCTTATTTCTTGGGGTCCTCAAACTCAGAAAATATTTTCGGATTGTCTTAAACTTCTATTTGACAGATAGAAGAGAGGAGAAGGGTTGGTTTATTTTACAACCCTCTGGTGTTATTATTATGGCATTTTATTTTATATCTGGGTCCAAATGATCTTGCCTATTATTTTTCTTTAATGACCTTTAACTCAAAGCAACTTTTGGTTACTTTACTATTTATTTGACTTGCATTTGTAAACCTAGGGTTTTATAGACTCACAGAGATACTGAATCTCTGTGGGTTCTCCTTCTCACTCTGCAGTACAAACATAATGTGTAATTTAACTATTTAACATCAACCTAATGTTTCAGTGCCTTATGGGAAGCCAAATCTTAACTGAGATAAGGAGTCCATGAACTTTGTGGTGTAAGCGAAACTTTTTCAGTGTTCAGCCACAGAATGTACTGACCCAGGCAAATACATTTTTTTAAAGACATTATTAGTGTGAGACCTGATCACACCTTTCAAAAAGAAACATTTTCCATTTCTGATGCTTACTATGTGAGGTTTGCTGCCTGAGTCAAAGAAGGCTGCTCCAAGAAAAGGATAAATTCAGCAACTTGCATTTTTCCCCGACATGTGCATCAAGGAAAATGATGAGCGGCAATAAGTTAGATGTGTCATGGACTGTACGAGAATACATCCTGACTTCCAGATAGCCTCGGCACTGGTGAGTTCTGGGCCGGCAGCATTCTCTACATTCCTCCTATACTTCAGTTCCAAGCTGAGACTTGACCATAGTTAACCCAGAGCAAGAAAATCAGCATAATTTAAATGACTCGTCTCAGATTCTTTAGCGAACCATATCTGCCTGTTTGAGAAATAAGTTTAATTACATGGTGGAGTTGTTAAGGGAACCAAGACTTAATTACAGAGAACAGGTTTTAACTGTTGCACTTCTTTATGGATAATCAGTAGGCTCTGGCATGGAAAGATCAATTAAAGTTTTGCCATGGTAAGTGAGTACTTCTAGGACCAAATCATTTTTTCAGATGAAGGAAAAAAGAAACTTTCAGGCTGCAGGATGATGTGGGAAGAGTAATGGGTTCTGCAGACAAACTATATTCTCAATTCTGTCCCTCACCTATTTACTTTCAGCAAGTCATTAACTTCATTCCCTCATCTATGAAATGGAGATTCGACCAGAGCATTGTGGGATTTAAATGTTAATATATAAAACATAAGGGTACATAATAGGTATGCCACAAAAAAAACTCACTTCCTATTCATCTGTTTAAAAAACTTTTGCCCTTCTTACACTTTAGTAAACTTCTAATTTTCATCGTCAAAACCAAATCTAGCAGTTTTTCAAGGTCAGGTTCAGTTTTGAAAATGTGTAATAAACTAATTCAACAAAGTATTGAGGATGCTTTTCCAGCACTATGCAAAACACATAGTGGATCATAAGGCCAAGGACACAAGTTTAATATCTACATTGGCTTAAGTGGGTGGTTTCAGGACCCAAGCAGATACCCTATACCAAGACAGTTATACTACAAATATATGAAAGTGATTTTATTTTAAAAAAGAAGAGTGAATGGCTCATTGCAAATCCATCACCACTTCTGGAAAGCATCAAAAAGTGATGAATCCTTGCAAGCACAATCCTCCTCCCATTTCCTCCTGCCAAGAGAGAGTAGGCAGTTGACCTTTTCTCCCTGGATTTGACTGTTGATTAATTCACTTTGTCCATAACATAGTTTTAAACTCTTATTAAGAGTACTCACCCTCCTGTCTTTGACCAGGAAGAGAAACAAATTATTTTAACATATCTCAACGCTTTTCAGCTCTGCCTTTGACTGCAGCTACGAGAGTTCTCTAAGGTCTGGAGGTTGATTATGTGGATTAAATAAGTAAATGTTTGAAATATTCTGAGAACAGTGCCTGGCACATAGTAAGTGCAATATAAGTGTTTGTTTATTGGTGAGTTAGATCGTTTTCTCCTCTTAAGTTAAAATCAGAGGCACTTTCAGTCCTAGGCAGGCTCATCTTTTACAATCCTGCTGTATCTCTGCAGTTAGAGAACACTTTCTACATGCTTCTATTTTGGCTCAGGAAGACCAGCCAGAGTGCATGAGTCTGGCAGGAATTACCTAAAGCCCACAGTTGTCAGCTGGTTGTCTCCTTTCTGAGAATGCCCTCTGTGAGTTGTCACGTGTACCCTCTTTTTCACGGGGAGGCTGTGATTCTTTTTCTCATGTGGCTCATCAGCTCCAGGGAGCAGTGGGCTGTGGAATTCTGCACATTCTAGCTACCCACTAGTCATGGATCATTCAAACCTAGGCACTGATTATTTGGCCCTCCACACACCTGCCCCATCACACTGAACCCCTAATCCCATATGACGTAAGGTTGGCAGGAGTACTAGAGGGGAGAGGGGAGTCCAGCTGATCCAGAAGCACAGGAAGGGAATGGATGTCAGCTGCCATGGTGGTGTGGAAACCACAGGGCAAGAGCTGACTACCACCTCTAAGCATTCTTTGATCGTTAGAGTCAAATGTTAAGGATATTAGTGGTCAAAAGACCAAGGCTATTTCTGACTCATGTGGGACTTGGGAAAGTCATTTCCCTTCTCTGACTCCAGGTGTCTTACCTGGAACAGAAGGTGTTTGATTACACTGGTAATTTTCCAATTTTTTGGACCAGAACTCACAGTAAGACACACACTTTATATTGTAAACCAGTACATCAACACACACACATATACGCACACAACTGAAACAAATGTTTCACAAAACAGTATTACAACACACTTTTAATATTTCATTCCATTTTATTCTATTCCTCCTCTTCCTCTACTTCCCAATGCTACTTGTGACCCTCTAAACTGATGTCATAACTCACCAGTGGAGCACTATATACTGTGCAAAACACTGGATTAGATGATGGGTAAGCTGCTTTCCAGCTCTAAGATACTAGAGAAATTCCATTTATAACCAGCTTACCACCTACTACAATTTTTTCCCCAAAGGAAGCATAATTAGATTTCATTTTTGCATATGCTTTAAAACCCAAAATGTCTTATTTCAAAATGTAGTTAGGAAAACTGCTCAAAATCTTACATAGGGTCTTTTTATAAACACCTTTAAAATCCCTAAATGTGGGAAGTAACTTGTAGTCTGTTCCAGCCACATGTGAGCAAATAATGCTGTTGTGGGGCTTTAGAGGAAAAACAAAATCTTCTACATTTCTGCTTTAACATGGCCCAAGGACGACTTGAGAGGACAGTTTCTTTTTTGTGTATTCATAAAGATCAGATGTAGGAGTCATAATTTTTTAATGTGACTGTTTTACCAATTTCTTTCTGTGTCCTGCTGTGGGGGAAACTGCATTAATAAACTATGTCTCAGTGCTGCCTAGCTGAAATTTTTTTCTCTGCAGGACTCCACCAAATATAGCTAAAGGAATGCTTATTTTATTTATCTTTTCAACTTGCTTTCCATTTTGGATATGTCTTCTTGACACTTGAAATTTTTCTTTTAATGGCACCCTAATTTTTTTTTTTTTAGGAGAATAGAGAACTAATTGTTCATTTAGTAACAACAGAGAACTCTTTTTTCCCTTTCTTTGGTGCCATATGGTATCTTTTATGGTTTTAACAGTTATTTTATACCCTATCCAGAAAAATCAAATAGCTTATAGAATTGGCATTTTTCCAGGAGCAGCTCACAGATTTTACTTTGCTGAAAAATTATGGGCTAATAGAGATGTGTCACTTTTAATTTGATGGTCCTGCATCATGCATTTGTCTCTGCCTGCTTATACCTTACCGTCAATGATTTTTTTTAATGTAAGACTGTCCTCACCCTACAAAAGGCCTGGAGAAGCAAGGTGACTGGGGAATAACTACAGCATGATCTTCTTTCCCTTTTTTTGTTGTTGTTGTGATAAAATATGCAAAACATGAAATTTGCCATTTTAACCATTTTTAGGTGTACAATTCATTGAATTCAGCACAACTCAACTATTAACGTTGTGCAACTGTACCACTATTTCCAAAACATTTTCATCAACACAAATAAAAACTCTGTCATCTTTAAGCAGCAACTCCCCATTTCCTCCTTCCCTCAGCCTCTGGTAACTTCTAATCTTTCTGTCTTTCTGTATTTGCCTATTCTAGATGTTTCATATAACTGAAATCATATACTATTTGTCCTTTTGTGTCTGGCTTCTTTCATTTACACAGCCATGATCTTAGTCCTGGAGGCAACATGATAGAATGTAAGCAATATCATTTGGGAACTTGCAAAACCGAATTTGCATCTAATTTCCACTACTTAATAGCCCTGGACTTTCAGACCAATTGAATGAATCAACTTGTTTTTCTCATCTGGAAAAGCAGTGGGAAAACTAGATGTTCTTTAGAATCCCTTTTAACTCTAGAAAAATGCCATGTTTTTATTTCCAGCAATTGTGCAAATGAATTCCATCCCTAACTTTATTTTTTTTCTCAACTTGAAGATTCAATAACTTTTTAGGTGGCTCCTAAAAAGTCCCAGGTCATGTGCTAGGCACTGTGATTGTAATGGCAAGCAAGACAGGTAAGGTACCTCCCTTTAAGGAGCTTAGAGTTGACTGGGGAAGATGGAACATTACCCAGCAGCAACAATGTGTGATCAATGCTGTGAGAAAGGACAGTACTATGGGACCATGTAGCAGACCTTGGTAAGCTGGTCTGGAGGGAGGTCATGGCTTACAAGTTGGCCTTGTGTTTATCTTTGAATTTTGCTTTTTAATTAAAGACAAGGAAGCTACAAAAAGAGTGATTTTCATAGCGGTTCGGAAAATGTCCTACTGACAAGACCACAGGGAGGTTTGATCGCTGGAGCTTGTCATAGAGGGTTGAGGGAGCCCCATGATAGGAGTTTATGCTTTCTTGCAGCAGGGGAGATTGGGTTCATAGAGGAGTCATGCTATAGGAATTCATATAGTGGGGAAATTCTTCTGTCAAAAATAGTAATAACTCCTTTTTGCTTAACACATACTAACAAGCAATCCTTGGTGGTAGGCATTTTGCAGGATTGCTATAAAATTAGACTGGAGTGAATATTATTTTACAGATGTGGAAACTAATACTCAACAAGGTTCAGTAAACTACCCATATGACTGGAAGATGTGGTCTATGGCTTGAAGACAGATCTATCTAGTTCCAAAAAAAAGGTTATACTTTCCCCTCTTTTCTTCCCTTTAAAAAAAATTTTGCCTTTTCTAATTTTTTAAAAATCTTCTCTCTGTCTTTGGTGTCCTGAAATTTCATTATGATGTATTTGGATGTGGATTTTTTTTTTGTTTTTTTCTGATAGGAACATTATGTACTCTTAAATCTAATGAACCTTTTTTTTTCAGTCTAGAAAAATTCTGCCATTATCTTTTAAAATATTTTCTCTCTCTTATTGCTTCTTTTCTCTCCTTCTAGAAATACTGGGCATATATTAGACCATCTTTTTCTGTCCTCCATGGCCCTAATTCTCTTATATATTCTCCATCTCTTAACCTTTCATACTGCAATCTGGATAATTTCCTTACATCTGTCTTCAAGTTCACTAATTTTCTCTCCAATAGTCTGTAAACTGCTTTTTTTTATCCATCCCTGAAGCTTTTTTTTTAAATCCAATGACTTAGTTTTTATTTCCAAAAGTCCTATTTGGCTCTTTTTTTAAGGAGATTTTATTGTTTAGAGGAATATTAGTTTTGTAGCAAAACTGAGCAGAAGTTACAGATTTCCCATATACTCCTGCCCACACACATGCATAGCCTCCCCTGTTATCAGCATTTCCAATCCACATTTTCTCACCAGAGTTGTTCATTGTTAAAACAGATGAAGCTACATTAACACAGTATTACCCAAAGTCCATGTATGCATTGAGATTCACTCTTGGTGTTGTAAATTCCATGGATTTGGACCAACATATAATGACACATATCCATTAGTATAGTATCATACAGTGTGATTTTACTGACCTAAAAATCCTGTGTTCCACCTATTTATTCCTCCCTCTCCTCTAATCCCTTGCAACCAGTGATCATTTTATTGTCTTCAGAGTTTCACCTTTTCAGAATGTCATGTAGTTGGAATCACATAGTATATAGACTTTTCAGTTGGGCTTCTTTTACTTAGTTATATGCATTTAATTTTCCTCCATGTCTCTTCATGGATTGATAGCTCATTTCATTTTAGTAGTGAATTACATTCCATTGTCTTATTTATGTACCACAAAGCTATTTATCCATTTACCTACTGAAGAACATCTTGGTTGCTTCCAAGTTTGGCATTATATATAAAGATGTTATAAACATCCATGTGCTGGTTTTTATATGGACACAAATTTTTAGGTACTTTGGGTAAATACCAAGGAGTACAATGCTGAGTCATATGGTAAGAATATGTTTACTTCTGCAAAACACTGCCGAACTGTCTTCCAAAGTAGTATTTGGTTATTTGTTGAACTTCCCATTTTTTAAATATTTTCTTCTTTCCTCATATTGTCAAGATATATTCAATCATTAAATGTATTTTTTTTGTATACATTAAAGTATACAAAAGTATACATATTATTACTCTAGTATCTGGAGTTCTTGGATGATCTAATCCTGCTGTTTCTATGTTTCTTGACTTTTGCACATATAGGGTTGCCAGGTAAAATACAGGACAACCAGTTAACTTCACATTTTAGATAAATAACAAATATTTTTTTGTGTAAGTACGTTGTATGCAGTATTTGAGATATACTTGTATTAAAAAATATTTTTGTTTTTCTGAAGTTCAGTTACCTGGGTGTCCTGTTTTGTTTTGTTTTCCTAAACCTGGCAACCTCACTCACAGAAGCCTTCTATTTTGTAATTTTGGATTGTAAGCTCATGTTTGTCCAGGCTTTTATCTGTGACACTCCCATTCTGTGTTGAAGATATGTCCTTCCCAAGAAGTGTTCATCTCCTTGTGTCATGGAATTCAGGGTTAAAGGCAAAACTGGCTTACTTTCATATTAATTAGTTTGCCTGGAAGTTGAGGTCCTAGACGGTAGTATAAATTTAAATTCTAAACATGTATGATGATAAGAGGAGTCTTCCCAGAGAATTTTATTTTCCCCAATTAGAGTTCAGGTTAAGACAAGCAATCCATTCTCCTGTCTTCATTTGCTAGAAGGATAGAATTATCCTTTAAAGGTCTAGCTTTATGGAGAGTCTTAGAAAGGTCCAAATTCCAAATCCCCTTTCCCCCAAGCTGGAGACACATTAAACCCCATTTAATCATTAAATGAATTAAAACTCCTATTAAATCATCTGATTACAAAGATCACATGCATACACACACACACACACACACACACACACACACACACACACACACACACACACAGTCAGTGCAGCCCCAATTTCAGTTCACACTTATTACTCTAATTTTGATTCTGTCTTCATTTTGGGCCCCTGGGGATTTTCCTTACATAAGTGAAGCTATGCATTTAAAAAGATGTTTGTTATATTTTATAAAATATGTATAGGTGTTTTATAGATGGAAGGTTTTTAGGTCATGTAGTTTGCCTTATTGCTGGAAACAAAGTCCACCTCAGCTCTTTCTAAACCCTGCTAGCAAATCCTGCTTGCAATAAGCTGGCCCTTACTTGAGGATTAAATGCCCTATTTGGTTATTCAGAGAGATTTCCCCACAGTGGAGACATTTACTTTAATAGGATTTGACCTGAAATGATCCATGAAACAAGTGAACCAGGAGTCAATAACAAATTCTGTTCTGTTTGCCACTAGCACATTTGAGATATAAGCCAAGAAAATGATTAAAAGGGAAGAAGAAAAGAAAAGATTGAGAACAAGAGAAAAGGGGAATGAGAAAGGACTGGTAGAAAGAATCACATATAGTAGCATGGCCAAGGGACAGCCTGTGCCTCTGGACCACCCAGCCCTCAGACTGACCTTCAGTCAGCATCAGAGCCAGCAAAAGCAGTGCCACATTGCAGGCAAAAGAGCTAGTGCCTCTGCAGGTTACATTTAGGATTAAAGAAATGTCAAATAACTTCAGGGAAACTTACTTTCCATCTGTAGTCAGCTTCCTGCCACCCCCACAGCTCCCAACTATGCGAAGTCCAGCCGTTACCACTGAATGTTTGGCCCCTTGACACTGAAGACCAGACTCAGCCGACCTGGTGAAGAAAACAACGGCTTTGCCTTCACACATGCATCTCAACCTTGCATTTCCAGGTACAACCCATCATTTAGTCAGACCATCTCAGGTGACCTATTAGCAACATCAAAAATGCTAATGAAAGAAAAGGTTAAGCATCTTTGATTTCTCAAGGCATCAAGCTAATAAAAGATGTCAAAGAAAAAAGTTGCTACACGGTTTTCTTCTCCTCCATCTGTTTGCAGCTGAGACCCATCCAACGTCTCCCTAAAATAGAGCATTCATGACCCAACTCCACAGAAAGAGAGTATCTTTTCTGATGCTATGATCCTCGGTGCGTGAGTCCTACTATACAAATTATTGTAATGCCTCTGGATTTAGCAACCCAGAAGGTGCTGCTCCCTGTGAAATCCCTATTGGGTTATTTTCAAGTGATTACTCATGGCCCAGGTATGTGCAGTGCACATCAGTGAAGTTATGTTGATTTTAGGCTATTGAAATTCTTCCAACTCAGTTGACACATCCTACTTCCTAGAGTCCACAGAGTGCCTCTCCCGCTTTCCCATGCTCCCAGCCCTTCCCCCGAACAATCCCCACAGCTTCCCATGATCCAGTAAGTAACAGGTTAATCCTTGGAACATCAGAAAGTCACTAAGACCAACAGTAAGTTCTGATTTCTTCTTGTATAATTTAAATAACATCCCCCGTGTAAAAGGTATATTGGCTCAAATTCCTAAAACCTTGGAGCTTTAGTTCTCCTGCTTTACTGAAAGCCTTCATTTATTTGGCAAGAAGACATTAAGCATCTATTCACTCCACAAATATTTCCTGGTTGCTTACTTCGGGCCAGGCGCTGTGTTAAGTGGTAGAGACAGGTCAGTAAACTAGAGAGACATGGTTTCTTATCATCTGGTAGAGGAGACAGACATTAAGCAAATCATTACTGTAATAAATGGGATGACAGGAAAATGCATGGCCCTATGAGAGTGTTAATGGGGAACAACCTAACATTGGAGGTTGAAGGATGTGGTGTTTAAAAAGACTAGAGCAATGAGTGAAAATCAGCCAGCATAGAGGGGGAAAGAGAGAGCAGAGAGCATTTCAATCAGAAGGAATGCATGTTTGTGGCTCTGAGAGAAGGAGCTTGCTGTCCAAAAATGGAAGAAGGTCAGTGTAATTGAAGAGTGTGGTCCCAGGAGAATTTCACAATCTGAGGTTGCAAAGGTAAGTAGGAATCTGCTAACTGCCAGGCTTAGAGGGCAGGAGATGCATAATATGGCCCTTGGCCCTATGGGAGACACTATAACATAGTGTGAAGGGCTGGATTAGAGAGGGAGACTCTCTGGGTTCCACCCTGGCACCTCCATTTTTTGGCTCTGGGACTTTGGGCAGTTACTCTAACCTTCAGTTTCCTCATCTTAGAACAGGGATAATACCAAGACCTACCTTTTATGAGTTAACACATTAAAGTACTTAGAAAAACACCTAGGACATAGTAAGGAAACAGGAAATATAAGAACTGACCACTAGGGCACAAGAATGAAGTAAAGGCACAGACAGATTAAGTGGCTTCTTTCCTACCCATTTCCAACCAATTCATAAGTGGCTATATAGTAAAATATTCTGTGTTTAATAATCCCTTTTAAAGACACCCAATGTTGTTAACATCACATCAGTAATTTATAAAGGCTTGCTTGTTGATCTCCTTCACAGGACTCAGTGTCAAAAGCAGGTTCCACATGTCTTTGGGGTTGGCTACTAATTCTTCCCTGAACCAATCTCTTAGCACACTCCTCAAAGGAAAGCCACAGAAACCTACACTGATAAAGGGAAATTAGTGTCAAAGAAACAAGACCATCATCCAGAGAGCTGTTAAGAAAAAAAAAAGAATGAACCAAAGAGGATTAAACCACTTTTCTGAAATTGATCGCAATGAGGAATAGAAGGAAAAAGAAATTCAAACTAGAAAAGGCACACCAAGGCCCAGCCATACTTCTGACAGTTTTACAAAAGACTTTTCTTACTACTTAGTTGGTGTCTGTAGAAACATGAAGGGGCCTTGGAGGAAACAGCTCATCTTAGGATCCCAGCCCAATATTATAGATCCTGGGGGGATCCTGTGGAGCTGTCATCAAAGCCATCATGGCATTAATCACCCAGGGCAGGTACAGGAGAAATTAGAGATGAAAAGGGCTGATTAAGTTCTTAAGTCTTTCCCCAGTGAATGCCCCATGGAGACCACTCTGTGAAGTGCATGCTCATGAAATCAAGAAACTTTGGGATAATTCAAGATACAGGCAGTGACCTCTTCCCTTGAGGTTATTTTCTGCAGTCTGGTGGGCTTTGGGGTGTCCCACTGATCTGTATGGCCCCCATATTCTGTGAAGAACCATGCATGGGGAGTTGCAGTTGGCATAACCATCGCCTTTGCAGAAAGGGACCACAAGACATTTCCCACCAGGAGGACTAAGAAAGTAGAATGATTAGTTGTCATGATTATGGTGCCACCCAGCATCCACTTCTTCAAGACCATCTGGTTTCCTCTGGGAATTACCCAGTTGTGAGTAATTTTGCAGAGTCCTAAATCTAGAGGCTCCCATACAACCAACATGTGATCACAAGTGGACATGTGGTCTAAACCTAGTCAACTTAATTCTCACTCCTAAGACTTTGCTTCTTAAGCAAAAAAATAAAAATAAAAAGCTTAAAGTCTATTTATTTCAGCCTCAGTGGGACAGTTGAGGGGTTCCTACTACCAGAACTTTCTACAGCTGCCTGTTCCAAGCCACCTACTTCAAACTTCCTTTCAAGCCAGTGAGTGCACCATTTTCTCCCATTAAATTCCCCTTTTGCTTATGCTTGTCAGAGTTTATTTCTGTTGCTTACAGTTAAAGATCCCTGACTAAAGAGACTATTCAAAAAGTAGGAGGAGTAAAAATGATGTCTGGAAAGATTCTCTGACAAGAGATATTTCACCTAATGCCTAATGTCAGAGGGATGATAGGGCTGAAGACACAGCAGGGTCGGTGGGGAGAATATTTTCCTTGATCGGTAGTGGCCTTCGAATCCGACCCTGGAGCTGTGGTTAGGCTAGCTTAGTGCCACGGAGGGTCCCCTTGCACCCAGGAGTGTGCTGGCAAGTGTTTGACAATTGAGCTTTGGTAGGAAGAAAGGAGAGGAGCTGATTTGCATTTTTTGCCAATTTCCATGGAAATACTCCCACTTTCAAGTTACCAATATACTGCCACTGAATGCTGAGTCAGGAAGAGATGGGCACCATCAGCTCCCTGAGCCTGTGTGAGCCAGCTCCACCTCCTGCTCATGGGTTCTGGCAGCTGTATAGGAAAGCTCCTGAGTAATAATATGGTTAACATTTACTAAACACTTTACTGCGTGTGGGATACCATTCTAGGCATGTTAGAAGTATTATCTCACTTAGTTTAATCATGACCTCTGAGGCAGATACAATTCTTACTCCCATTTTACAGAACAAGAAACTGAGATACAGAGAGAATAAGAAATTCTTCAAAGTCATAAGGCTTGTAAGTTGAAGTGCCATGATTTGATTTTTGGTAATTGACTCCAGAGGCATATTGTTTAACCACAACACTGTGTTGATGGGGAGAATCAGATTATGAAAGGCTGCTGGCCTCTGGAGTAGGGGAGGTAGCATCAGACTCAAAGACCTCCAGGCAGAAATGGTAAGGACAACATCCCCAGGTACATGCAACACAAATTGCTTTTTAATCCAGATTTTACTTTCTGTATGTACGTTCTGATTATTTATGTCTATGTCCCATCTCCCATCTCCCATCAAAGGTATGGAAGGGAATTTGAAACACTAATACCTAACAGTTACTGAGTACCTACCATAAATTTACCGCATCTTTACAACACTCTTTTAGAGATAAGAGTTATTCTACCCATTTTGCAGATAAGGAAGCTAAGGCTCATGGTAAGTTGATCCACCAAAGACCATATAGCTAATAAATGGTTAAAGCAAGGTAGCGTTTTAAAAATTCATTTTGTTGACGGAGAAAACAGACACGAAAAGGTTAAGTAACTTGTTCAGTGTAACATAATTAATGCAAACCCCAGTCCATCTGCTGCCAAAGGCCCTGATCATCACACCATCCCAGTGGCTTCTCCCTCTGAGCAGACCCCTGGTAATGCAGCCATGGGTGATTTTCCTAGAAAGCCCTGTCTGGGTGACTTAGGAAGGCAACTCTGCCAAGTGCCTATTAAAATGCAACTGCCGTTGCACGGCTCAGAGGGCTCCCCCCTAACATACTGCCATTTGTCCATAAGCCACGAAGCCAACATTTTTCTCCCTGAAAAGCTCGCCTTCCTGCTAAGATCAGCAACAGGTTAAAAGCTACATCAAAAGAATAGTGAGTTTGGTTACTGAATAGTGGTGACTTCTGATCTTCTGCAACTTCCCTATGGAGACCGGGCTGGACGGGTGAGGCGTAGGGTGAGTTCAGGATTCCTCTTGTGTATGATGCTAGAGTCGGCTTTTTCGGATGCATATGCGACCCAACCTGACTGCCTTGACAGGTATGATATGGATGAGGTGCTCCCGTTATTGGTGATAATGAGATTTTTCAGTGTCTGCCAGTTACGGAACAACTGATGTCATCAAATGACTGTCAGTTTCTCAGCTAACCCTAGGCAGGGCTGCTGAAACATGGAATTCCTTGAGGAAGCCACTGATGCTGATACCGGAAGGGTTAACACACCCCAATGTGCCTGCCTTCGCTCTTGTAGTGGAGAGAGGAGGAGGTGGATGGGAGTGGGATGCATGTCACGTTCAGACACATATCCATAGCAAAACAGTGGAGAAACAGTTTTAAACAAAACTGTTCCCTGTTCTG
>JAQQAC010013012.1:0-11268 GCA_029783875.1 Phataginus tricuspis
CACAGTGGACAACAACATACGCAGTGGGGAGATGTACAGGTTCCAGGTGGGGCCCTGGGGTGTGGGCCGGCTCTGCGGCGACGGACACATAGGCCCAGCGGGTGGGGGCAGGCTTGTCCAAGGGTGCCTAGAGCTGGGCCACACCTGGTGAGATGGCAGGTTTCTGAGGAGTCCAGCAGCTGGGGTGGGGTCTCTAGGCCCAGGGCAGTCTGAGGAACCTCAACACAGGGCCAGGGGTGGGGCATCGCTGGGGCTCACAGCGCCGTGGAGGGAGGGAGCCGGGCTGAGCTGGGCTGGGCTCTGGTTCTCAAGGGCACCTGAGGCCTGGGGCAGGGCCAGGGCCCTCCGTGCTGCCCTCCACAGAACTGGTGTCTCCTCCTGCAGTTCTCCTGCTACCCCAAGTGCACGCTGCATGAAGACTACGGGCGGCTGTGGGAGAGCCGCCAGTTCTGTGACGTGGAGTTTGTGTTGGGTGAGGTGGGTGCCCCTCCTGTGCCCAGAGGCACAGCTGGCTGCCCGCCCTCGGGTGTCTGGAGTCCTGGGGTCCCTGCTGGGGGAGGATCCTGTTTCCTCCACCAAGGTGTCATTCTTGCTGCAGAAGGAGGAGTGCGTGCAGGGCCACGTGGCCATTGTCACAGCGCGGAGCCGCTGGCTCCGTAGGAAGATAGTGCAGGCGCGGGACTGGCTGGCCCAGGTGAGGGGCTGCCCCGCTCCCCCGAGTCGGGCGGCGGTGTGCACGGAGTGTCCCTGACTCCCTTCTTTCCCCGCAGAAGCTGGAGGAGGAGGCCGCCCTGGCTCCCGGGGAGGTCCCCGCTGCCGCTGCGGTTGGGGCCCGGCCGCCCCTGCTGCGTGTGGCCATCCGCGAGGCCGACGCCCGGCCGTTTGAGGTGCTCATGCAGTTCCTCTACACCGACAAGATCAGATCCCCAAGGAAAGGTCTGCCTGGGGAGCAGGGGGGGCGGGAGCAGGGCCGGGTGCAGCGCCCGAGGCCCGTGTCCTGCGTCGCCGCCCTGGTCCTCAGGGAGAGCCCCGGGGCCCGCCCCCTGCTCCCCGCGGCCGCTGAGGCTCCGGGTCTCGCGCACAGGCCACGTGGAGGACGTGCTGCTCATCGTGGACGTGTACAAGCTGGCGCTGGGCTTCCAGCTGAGCCGCCTGGAGCAGCTGTGCCGGCAGTACATCGAGGCCTCCGTGGACCTGCAGAGTGTGCTCATCGTGTGCGAGAGCGCCACCCGGCTGCAGCTGGGCCAGCTCAAGGTGCGCTCGGCGGCCGCCCGCGGGCCCTGCGGGGCCCAGGCCGTTCCCCTGGGCGCCGAGGCCTGAGCGCCCCCCCACCGCCTGCCTTGTCTGTCGCAGGAGCACTGCCTGAACTTCGTGGTGAAGGAGTCCCACTTCAACCAGGTGATCATGATGAAGGAGTTCGAGCGCCTCTCCTCCCCACTTATCGTGGAGATAGTGCGGCGGAAGCAGCAGCCGCCTCCCCGTGCCCCCTCCGACCAGCCCGTGGACATTGGTAGGGAGCCCTGGTCCCCTTCCCTGAGAGTGCGAGGCCAGGCCGCTGTTACACCTTGTGGGAGACTTTTAGCCGTGGAAGCACTGGCCCGGTCCCGCCCTTGGGGTGGGTGCCAGAACGCAATAGACCCCTGGGCACAGGGCCAGGGCAGGGAGAACCCCCAGACCCACAGGGCTTTGCACAGTGGGCAGTACACTCGAGGGCGGGGGTCTCCTAGCCTGTTTCTGTGGGGGGCACAGGGCACCTCTCTAGCCAGGGTGCCTGCCCCTGGCTGACCTCAGTCTGCGGGCTTCCTGAGTGAGCAACACCCCCAGGGACACAGAGATTGGCCACTGAGCGTCTCTTTTAGGCATGCGCACTGTCCGGGGCCTCCGACGCTCCTTGCCCTCGCGGTTCCCCACAGCCCAGGAAGGGTCGACAGGGCGCGTGGGGTGTGCCAGGCCTGGGAGGTGGGCTCAGAGGTCTGAGTCTGGTAGGTCAGACTTGGGGCCCGGTAGGCCTGAGGGCCATGCTTGGTGGCTTCGTGGGTAGGTGGGCAGGAGGTGGCGCCCCTGTGGCCCTGAGGCCAACTCAGAAGCTGCCCTCTGGCTCAGGGTCTGCGGGGGCAGGACGCACCTGCTCAGGGTCCCTCCACACCCGCCCTGCAGGCACATCTCTGATCCAGGACATGAAAGCGTACCTGGAGGGTGCAGGCGCGGAGTTCTGTGACATCACACTGCTGCTGGATGGGCACCCCCGGCCAGCCCACAAGGCCATCCTGGCCGCACGCTCCAGGTGGGTGGGGTGCGGCCGCAGGGCAGGGGTGGCCCACCACTGGCCACAGTGGCTGAGAGCTGGGCCGATGCTGCCCCGTCCCCTGTCTGCAGCTACTTTGAGGCCATGTTCCGGTCCTTCATGCCCGAGGATGGGCAGGTGAACATCTCCATCGGGGAGATGGTGCCCAGTAGACAGGCCTTCGAGTCCATGCTGCGCTACATTTACTACGGCGAGGTCAACATGCCGCCCGAGGACTCACTGCATCCTCACCAGTGGGGGTCCCCGTGCCCACCAGCTGGGCGATTTCCCAAAGATTTCCTGGTGCCCAGAGCTCTACCGGGATTCTCTGAAGTCATTAGCTGGCACAGAGGGGTGGGTGGGTTCTTACCCTCATGACTGCCCAGAGGAAGGGGTCAGTCGTTGCCCCAGTGATGGGCAAGCAGACAGACTTGGAGTGACTCCTGGTCACGTCACTTCAGCAGGATCCAAGCGTGGGGTGCAGGGGTCCTCAGGGCTCTGCAGGGCTGGGGACAGTTCTGCATATGGGTGTCTCCCGGGCAGGGGATTCTGTGGTTTCTTTGGATCTTGAATGGGGCTTTTGACCCCTAAGTGGTTCAGAGCCTGTGTAGAGAGCAAGGTGTGTCCTGCCTGGACTGGAGCCGCGGGCCAGTCCCTCGTGGTGTGGGTCCCATCTTCCGAGCAGGCAGGAGGCAGCAGCCTGGTCATAGGTCTCTGCCTGCGGTGGGGATGGGCTCCTTTAGCCAGAAGCTCCTTAACCAGCCCCTAGCTACCTGTTTGCGGCCCCCTACTACTACGGCTTCTACAACAACCGGCTGCAGGCATACTGCAAGCAGAACCTGGAGATGAACGTGACGGTGCAAAACGTGCTGCAGGTAGCCCACCCGGTGTCCACAGGCTTCCCTGCACCTGGTGGGCAGGGGAGGTGGGGCAGCACCTCAGGAACCTGCCATTGCAGATCCTGGAGGCAGCAGACAAGACGCAGGCGCTGGACATGAAGCGGCACTGCCTGCATATCATCGTGCACCAGTTCACCAAGGTCAGGGCCTCCCGGCCAGCGCTTGCTGCACACCCCCATCTGCACGACCCACTCCCCTGTGGCCACGTTGGGGGTGGGGTGGGGTGCCTGAAACCTCAACATCTTCTGCAACGGTGGGCCCAGGGGATAACCAAGCCCACCCACTGCCACTCCTCGTCCTGTCCTCAAGTCCGCACAGCCTGAGTTGACTGAGCGCCCAAGGACTGTGTGGCCCTCAGGTGAAGCTGGTTCCTTCCTTTTAGCCTTTGGTTGCCTCCGCAGGTCTCCAAGCTGCCCGCGCTGCGCTCGCTGAGCCAGCAGCTGCTGCTTGACATCATAGACTCCCTGGCCTCCCACATCTCCGACAAGCAGTGCGCAGAGCTCGGTGCTGACATATGAGCTGGCCCACGCGGGAGAGTGACCATGCTTACCCTGCCCTGTCCACTGCAAAGACTGCATTGGCCATGCTCAGGCCTGTGGGAGGTGGTCGGGCCTACCCACTAAGGGGCAGGGTGCCCAGAGCCTTGGGAGGGAGTGGAGGGAGGTGGGGAACTCTGAAGGCCCCATTTCACTGGTGAGCACAGGTCTACAGGAAGTGGATGGTGCCACAGGCCACCCTGCTGGCACGGTCTCCTGGGTGGAGGTGTGGGTGGGGACATGCAGGAGGCAGGGGTCCTGGGCAGGGCCCACGAGTGGGGAGACAAGCCCACTAGGGACCTGGTTTTGGGTTGCTCACCTAGCAAGGCCCTGGAATGGCTTGTATGTCTGGTCACTAGGTTCTGCAGTCAAGGCCCCTTCCACTTGGGGTTGCACAGCACCCCTCACCCCTCACCCTCACCGGGGCTGGTATAAGGGGCCTCCCCAGCCACCCTGAGCTTGTGTGTGGGCAACAGTGATGGGCAGGTGGAGTCTGACTCAGATGAATTTCAGGGTGGGAGGGTCCTGAGATCAGTTCCCAGCCCTAGGGGTCAGCTACTCCGAACTGAGCCTGGCTTCCTTCCCACCTGTGTGGGCATCCGGGCCCCAGGCTGTTCCCGGAAGTCAGTAGAGGTGCCCCCAGGTCCCCACCTGTCCCCAAGTATTTATTCTATCACAGACACACCTCCATTAAAGCCACATCAGTGCAGCCTACTGGCACACCGCCCCTCGGCCCTCCCAGAGCTAAGGGCTGATGGCTTGGGATTGGCCAGTCTTGCCTGGTTCTCTATCCGTGTCAGTCACGTGGAGCGCCCCAGAAGGGCCGGGCAGGTATCCACCCTGGCCCCTCCCTGCCAGGGGAACCCTGGAGTGCCAGAGCAGCTCTGTAGGCCCCTGCCCGTGTGGGAAGCTGAGGCCCAGCCGCTGGACCTTTCCTGTCCTGACAAGGCCCTGCGTGAGTCCACCCACCTCTGTCTGGGCCCAGGGACCCAGAGGCCTTCTGCCCTGGCTGCCAGGAAGCCACTGGGGGGGACTGATCCCCTCTTCCTGACCCTAGAGCTCACTTCCTTTACTGGGTTGTGCCCCTCGCTGAAGAGCCCCAGGGGCCATGTGCAGGTGGATGGAGAGCCCTCGGGGGTAACCTTGGGCGAGGGGAGCCCCTCCATGATGCCACCAGCAGGCTGGTAAGTAGCCTGGTGCAGGATGAGCCTTGGTGCACATCTGGAAACCCTGCTCTAAAGCAAAGCCTGTAACTTGCCACTTGACTGCCTCTCCTATACGTGAATAAATGAACTTACACAGCAAGGACTCTGAGAAGCAAATTTCAGAACATTGTGTGGCAGTTTTCAAGAGCAGAAAGAACTGGGCTGTGCTCTCGGGGCTGCTGCAGCCAAGGCCAAGCAGGGAGCGATCGTGGGTGTGATTAAAACCACCCCTGGCACTGAGCTCCTGTCCATCGCAGAGGCAGGGAAGCCTAGATTCCAGTCAAGTTGAGAGAAGTGGGAACACAGGCTGAGGCCAGAACTGCTACCTGCTTCCTTGCCCGCCTTTTCCCAGACCTCCAGGGACTAGGTGCCCTACTTGTTGGCTCCCACTACTGGCCAAGCACGGCAGCCCCAGGAGGTCGGAGGTCACCCTTGTCCCTGTCCCGGAGTTCGGCTTTGGTTTCATGCAGGTTTTCAAAGGGGCCAGTTGCTCAAGTCAGGGCCCCATAGTGCTGAGGAAAGGGTACCTGGCCCTGCCCCTGGCCTCTGCACCCATCACCCTGTCCCTTAACCCTGTGGGGCATGGGGCTGGTCTTCCTGCTCGTCACAGCCCACAGCTTGGACTCCAGGGTCTCTGTCCACTGGGGGAGCAAGCCTGGTACCCAGAGGAGGGGCCCCAGCCGGCTAAGCCAGACAACAGGGCCTCCTAGAATCCACTTTATTATGGCATATGGTGGGTCTGGTGGCCACAGCTTAGATCGGGTCCCTCTCCAGGCAGATTCTGGGAGGAAGAGGCTGGAGCCCTGACAGGCGGCCCCTGAGTCAGCCCTGGGTCCAGCTGCCCCTGCCTCAGGCCATGCTACTGCTCAGCTGCATAGCAAAGTCTTGTACGTGCTCCTTCAGAGTCTGGCGGGCATCCGCCTGCGCCCGCTTCTCCCGTGCCCGCTCTTGCTGCAGCTTGGTCAGCCGTAGCCGCAGCCGCTGCTCCCGCCGCTTGCAGGCCTGCAGCTGGCGCTGGGCCTTGTCCAGGGCATCCAGTGCGGCCTCAGCCCTCCGCTTCCAGAGCAGGGCACTGCCCACCTGGTAGCTGTGCTCACTCTGGATGTAGGCTCCGGCGGGTGGCGGCAGGCGCAGCATGTAGGCCGAGGGTGAGACAGGCCGAGGCTCAAGAGGGGACAGCTGCCGCTCTAGCTCCCGCTCAGGTGAGGGCTGGGCACTGCAGCCTGCTTCATCGGCCTGGGCACCCAGGGGCCCCAGGAGGTCTGAGAAGGGGCTGCTGAGGCCAGGCTCCGGCCTCCCAGTGGGGGAGGCAGGCAAAGCAGCAGGTGCTGAGGCCTCTTCCGCAGGAAAGCAGGTGACATCAGCAGGTGGAGGTGGAGAAAATGGAGTTGTGGGCCCTCGGCCCTCAGAGCAGCTGGGGGAAGGGAGGGAGACTGCCAGGCCAGGCAGAGGACCTGCCTGACCACCAGCCCAGTTGAACCTGCTCCACACGTTCAGAGACCTGTCCAGAAAGGCTGCTGGCAAACACCCTAAAGCCCGCTCCCTCTTGGGAGTAGGAGCGGGGTACACACACACACACACCCTGACACACACCCTGACACACACACACCCTGACGTGCAGCACATACCGCTTTCGGCATCGCCGGAGCCGGCTCACGTCAGGGGGGCCGGGTGAGTAACTGTGCCGCTTGCTCTTAGCTGTCCGGCGCAACTTGGAGAAAGACTCAAATATCGTGGGAACGGCCCCCTCCTTCAGCCTGTGATACCCACTGTGGGGGAAAGCAGCCTGGATGAGACAGAACCAGTGTCCACCCTAGGCCGACCTGCAGGGCAGAGCCAGCGTGGACTTGAGGGTGGGGGGTGCAGCACCCTCCAGCAGCATGGTGCAGGCTCCCAGGGCTAGCTCTGCACGAGTGGGAGGCACATTACAAACAATGAGTTTGGGCCTTCCAAGTTAGGTGGAGCGACACCAAGTCTTCCCTGCAGGCCTATTTCATCTGTGGACTTGACGGAAGGACCAGTGTTTTAAGATACACCTGGAAAAGCTAATATTTCCTCTTGTTTCACTGGTGCAGCACTTCTGAGTGGGTGGGTCTTGCTGTCCTCATGGGTCAAAAGAGGAAACTGAGGTATGGGGCTGGGAGCAGCAGCCACCCGGGAACCGCCTCACCAGGCCCTACAGCCGCCTGATGCGCTGGCTACTTTGATGCCCCACACTCTGCCCCAGGGCTGGATGGCAAGGAGGCTCACCTGATTCCCACTAGCTCAAAGCAGGTCTCCTCAAAGTGTTTGGAGCAGAAGTAGATGTACTCGGATGCGGGGTCCCAGAGGCCCTGGCCGCTGGGGTCCAGCCGCTGGCAGTTGGCCAGCCACAAGCCTCGCCTTGGGTTGTCCTTCTTGGGAAGTCTGCGGAGCCACAAACCCGTGAGCACCAGGCTGCCTGCGGTCCTGGGTTCATGCTGCCCAGGCTCCCCAGACGGGAAGAGCTGGCCCTGCACCTGCCGCGGCCAGACCTCACTGTAGCTCTACAGGGTAAGCACCACCCGCCCGGGCACGAGGAAACGCAGGCCTAAAGGATAGCAACTTGCTCAGCATCATCTAGCAGATTAGAGTCAGAAAGCAGAGGACCCAAGGGTGGTGCCCTCCCGTTCCGGACTCAGTCCCACCTGGACCGCCCCCTTCATCCATGCCACCCGCAAGTGCAAACTGCGCCCCGAACAGAAGGGGACGCATGCGCAATCGTGGCTCCATGAAGCGGGCAAAGCGGGCGCATGCGCCTGTGAACCTTCACGCGCCGGGACGGATGCGTGCTGACCTGTGAAAGGAAATGCCGCGGTTGCGCGTCTCGCGTGTGTCCCGTGTGCAGCAGCCGGCGGCGGAGCAGTGACGCGGCATCTGGGAAAGAGGCGGGAGTTCTGTCGTGGTCGGCTGTTCGGGCCCGTAGGGGCCTCGCGCACCCGCCGCTGCTCTGCTCCACGTGACCCTGGACTGCTGCTTCTTCCCCGGCCCGAGCTCCCCCTCTCCCCTTCCCAGCCCGTTCTCCTGACTCCACAGTCAGCGACACTCACGATCTCGCCATTTCTGCGCCGCCGCAGTCTCGCGAGGGGCTGCGCGCGGCGGAAGTCGGTAACATAGAGATCCGGAAGCAGGGGGAGCGTGGGGTCGCGGGACCGGCGTAGTCCCAGGCCCCGGGGGCGCAAGCCGCACGCGCTTGTCGCGGCGGCCCGCTTGGTGGCGGGAAGCCCGCTGTGCCGGCGACCCGCGCAGGCCGCCCGGGAAAGCCCGACTGTACGAGAGCTAACGCCACCGGCCCGGAGCAGGGGACCCTGACGGAGCCACGGCCCACCGCTCACTCCGGGACAGGGACCTGTAACGGGAAGGTGGGCCGCGGCCACTCGGGCCGTCTCGGCGCATCAGCCGCGCAGAAGGCTGCTGTCGCGACCGGCGGGGACGTGTCAGGGGAAAGCTAAGGGCCTCGGTGGAATCGGGGCGTCGGGAGCTGGGTTAGGGCCGGCGCGGGGCGCCTCCCTGGCCCCGCTGACTGAAGGTGAAGCAGCTGCCCCACGATTTAGGAACAAACCACCATTGCAGGACTGTTGCATCCCCTAGAGAACGTCAGGTATGGGCAAAGGGCTTGAGAATGTTTACATGTAAAATAGTCAAAGGATTTTCTTAATCCCCTAAGCCATGCTTTTTGAACTCTTCCTAGGAATAATGCAATAACTAAACACAAATATGCTTAATTTTTACTGAGCGGAAACAGGCAGCTATTTGGACAAGGAATCTTGTCAGAATGAAGCACAAGAGACAGGTGGTACGTCAATACATAAACTTTAGTAAATAAGTATGGCTAGTGCCAGCCGCGCCCCCGTTCAGTACTCTTCCCATTCTCAGGCCTCGGCTTCCCCGAAATCCACGCCCACCTCTTCGTAATCCTTCTCCAGGGCGGCCAGGTCCTCCCGGGCCTCGGAGACCTCCCCTTCCTCCATGCCTTCCCCCACGTACCAATGCGCAAAGGCTCGCTTTGCGTACATGAGGTCGAACTTGTGGTCCAGGCGGGCCCAGGCCTCTGCGATGGCCGTGGTGTTGCTCAGCATGCACACGGCCCGCTGCACCTTGGCCAGGTCCCCCCTAGGGACGACAGTCGGGGGCTGGTAGTTGATGCCCACCTACCAGAGAAGGTAAATGGAGTGATGTTTATACTGTGGCCTCAGAAATGGTAGGTTGTTTCTAAAAACTAGAGTTCTGGACCCAGTTTAAATTGCACCCTGTGGAAATTGGTACTTTATACTTTCTTGGCAGTATCTATCAACATTTAATATCTTTTCACCCTATACTTTCAGTTTTTGGATTTACCCATACAAGAGCACAAAGCTACATATATAAAGATTTTTTATGTATTTAGTTTAAAGCACTGTATGTAATGGCAAAACTGGAAACAAGCGTCCATAGTAGGGAACTGAATTGTTATATATTCATGGCAAAACTGGAAACAAGTGTCCATAGCACAGAACTGAATTGTGATATATTCATATACCAATCATAAAAAAAGAGAAGTCTATCCTAGCATATAAATGTCCAAAGTATATTGTATACTTGGCGAAAAGAAAAGCATGTTGAATTCTATGTATTTATGCTTACAAATACGTATAGAGTAACACACACGGGCTAGAGCCTGGACAGCCGGGGGAGCATCATGCTGGAGACGGACAAAGGCATGGGAGTGCGCTAAGGCCGTGATCGGTCCTTGCCTTGGTGAGCAACAGCTAGACACACAGCCAGGCTCCAAAGAGTTGGGAGGGGTAAAGAAGGGCCTGGGGTTTCTAATCCTGGTACCCTCTCACAGCTCTAATGCCAGGCCAGCCAGCCTCTCCAGGTGGGAGTGCTGCCAGCTTCCTGCTCTCTGCCCCCCCTGGTGCAGCGTGTGGAGTCTTTCACCTTTGCCCACGTTTGTGGCCTTTCTGTCAACATCACCCATATAACAAAAGGTATCACATAACTTGAATATACACAGAATAGCTCTTGAAGGACAAGGCTCTGTAGATGGGGAAGAGGACTTGAGCTTTTCAGCCTCATCCACTGTTTTAATATTTTGCCACATATCTGCATTTTATGATAAAAACTAAACATATTTAAACATGGAAAAAAGATTCCTTGAAAACAGCATATCTCTGCGCAAATGGTGGTTAAAGAACACATGGTGAAATCATCCTCAGACTGACAAAAAGTCATTTGCAGCAATGAGAAAACACAGTCCCGGTGGGGCCGGACTGTCTTCTGTGAGGACAGTAAAAGCAGCAACTTCCTGCACTGCACCTCTCCAGATGGCCTCCCCTGTGGCCCTCAGGAGCCAGAGACTCAGCTAAGAGAGGAAACGTGGGCGAGAGGCACAGCACCTCCCACAATGCCTCCCACCTGAGGGTATCTTGGACGTCCTTACCCTCGCAGGAGCTGAAAAAAAAAACTCGTTCACTCAAGTCAAGAACTTGGTAACTACACATGTGGAATGGAAGGTGTCAACTCTGACCTGTAACCTCTAAGGTCTGCGAACATCCCATGTGAGATTTAATATTTGCAGACTGGTGAAACCTGTGGCAGATTTTACAGTTTGTTGTGAGTCACTTTAAATCTGTCAATTTTATGCTAAGACATTATCTGCATTAAGGCATCTTAAAGTGGGGCTGACAAGGCCAGACAGGTTCAACAACGTGTTTGTGGTTAGAAGCTACGGGCCATTCCACATAGGAGCAGGAAGACACACATACTGCTGCTACTTGTCATTTTCAGTCTGGAATGACCACAGAACTTGCTACTCCCCAAACACCTTAGGAACCCATCAGAGCTTACAAATGTGGGGTCCACAGCTGTGTCTAACAAGGAAATCAATGGTGAACAAGGACTTTTACCGAGAGCACAAAGTTAATGAACCCGGGTGTGGTGAGGCACTCAGCCTGGTAGTCACATTTGGTCTAGAGCCTGAAAGTCAGTTATTGGCTTCAAGTTCATGTTGCTTTTGTCTTGGTAGACATTTCATTGTGATACTAAATACGAGTGAAGAAGCTTTGGTGCCATGCAGTGTTGCCAGTCTGCTTTGGAGAAACAGCAGCGAGCTTACCCTTTCCTCCCACAGTAAACACTGCATGATGAATTCAAATTTCCATTTACAAAAATATAAGTGTTGCCTAAATTGCTGTGATAATGGGTGACTAAAGTTATGTAGAGTCTAAAAAACACTATTTCTAACACCAAGTGATACCATGACAAACTTCTTAAAGAGAGCAGTGGAAAAATGTGGAGGACAGACAAAACCTACAGTCAGATTATCTGAGTGCTCGCCCCATCAC
>JAQQAC010013021.1:0-10003 GCA_029783875.1 Phataginus tricuspis
CACATAATTTTGGATATTCAGGCATACCCTTACCAATAAAATAACCAAGGTCTATATTGAAGTGATGACATGATCATGAAAAGAGGCAATAAAATACATCTCCATCTGCCCAATGGAATACACTTTGCATGATGAGATTTATGGTCTCAAAAGCATCCCTAATTAATTTAGACAATTTAACACCTGAAGCAGAACCAGATATGTCACTAGGTCACTTTTTACATTTTGAGCCTAAAGAGGGAATCCAAGCTGATTCTCATGATTCATCTCCGGGAATCTCCAAGGAATGTGAATAACAGAGAAAGTTCATCAGTGCTTCTCCCGGGAGACCTGGGGGCATTAGCTGGGCAGGTGGGCAGCACCAGGAGTGGTGGGTGAGGACAGCCAAGCGGGTGGGCAGGGTCCAGAGACCCCGGTGATTAGGGCAAGTTTCTGTCTCTGTGATCTCTCTCCCGGGCCCTGGCCTAAGCTGAGCGTCCTAAGGTGGTTGTTGTGTGTGGGTGACACAGTGTTTCTCCTACTCATTCAGGCTATTGGCAGCTTCAAATCATTGCCTTCAATCCGTGCCACCTTTCCATTACTATGTAACTGAAAGACAACAGGAAACATGCTATCACTATTTTCATAGAAAATCAGTGCCTTTAAAGAGACTGCGAAGAACCCATTAAATGCAAGCAAAACCAAACCAGACAGGGTAAGAACAGCACTCAGTTCTGTTTAGGTTCTGTCACTGCCTGAAGAGCCCCTGAGTTGGGCGGTCCTGGTTATTAAAAGGAGAGGCCAGGTACAGAAGGGGTGGAGTCAGATAAGCCCAAAGTGAATGGGAGAGAGGCCTGATCTACAAGGGACTAGGGACTTCCATGAAGGGTCACTCACTGTAAGGTGGGTCAGGGATGACAGTGGTAAGGAAAATATTCAACACAGCTGTCAAGGTTAGCAAACCGCTTTTTTTCCTCTGGTTGGCAAAGTCAGCAGAGCACCCCCAGCTCCCTCCTCCCCTCCTCCAGGCTCCTCTTTTGCCCTGCACATGCCAAAATGCCACATATCAAAATAATATAAATTGCTCCCCTTGCTTGTGCTCAGGGATCAGACCTTGGGAGATGACTCCGAGCCCACCCGTGTAAAAATAAACCCTCAACACTCCAAGACCTCCGAGTGCCGCTTGGTTCTCCCATCAGTGATCCAGTCCAGGTTTTCCAGGATTTTCCGTAACAACAGAGGAAGGGAAGATCACCCAGGTGCCTGGAACAGGCGAGATCACTCATGCCGCCCAGAAAGCGTCCCCAGAGCCAGTGTCGGACTCCCTGGCAGGGGATCCCTTCCTGACCCAGGATGAGGGCCTTGGCTCTGAGACCCAGCTGTATTGTGCTGGGCCGGTTCCCTCCCATACAGTGGGACTGTCCGTGCCTATGTCTGTACATATCATGATGTGTGGAAGCCAGGTCCTGAGCCCCTGAGCACATTAGCGTCACCCCCCCCAGGGGCAACCATCTTCCCAGGAGTGGCACCTGAGAAGTGGCACAGCTGTTAAAGGCAACAGTAATGACATCCAAAGGCCCTCCTGGTACCAGCCTGTGCCGAAGCAGTGCCCTTGGCAGCCATGATCTCACAGGGCAGCACCATCTGAGCTCAGCGTATCTCTAGCCGCCGAGCACAGGTGGGAAATCAGAGTGGTCAGGAGGAGGCGGTACCCAGGCTGAGAAAAGGTCAGAGGGGACTCAGGTCTGGAGGGGTTGCTGGCAGAGGTGGGGAGCTGGGGCCTGGAGACTTCAAAGGAAGAGGAGTCTGAGAGAAGCTTTGCCCATGGCCCAGCTTTGCATGGGGCCAACCCCGTTCAGATGATGAGGGTAAACCAGGTGGCCACGGTCACACCCCAGCTCCTCCACCTCAGGCTGGTGTCCAGGCATTGCTGTGGTGGTGATAATACTGCCACACCACAGTCCTGAGGATGTCATTGTTGGTATTGCTGTTACGCTGGGAGAGGGTACTGCCCAGTCCGACATGCCAGGGGTTCTGGGCAGGCCCCCCTCTCTGCCTCTCTTGACCTTTAGATCTCCCAAGCCCCACAGAACAAGCCCACTCTAAGTGCACCTGGCCCTACGCCCTACCCTGCGTGCCATCCCAAGGCCCCCCACGTTCAGTTCATAGGATGGAACTCCAGGAATTGGGAGGGCTCTGGATGGTAGAGGGTATAGGCTGTGGGGAGGACTCTGGACCTCTGGGAAAGGACTAGGTAATCCTGGAGCCGTGGGAAGGTTGACGGAGTGGGGGACCCATACAGAAATCTGGGGAACGCAGTTCCTGGGTCCTTGGGAAGGAATAAGTGAGCAGCCCTGGGAAGATCTGGAGTGCTGCAGGACTGCTGAGCCCCCAGAGGGCGGACTCCTCAGCTCACACACGCTGCTCCAGGCGGGGGCAGAGAGTCGGCACATCAGTGGGGGGCAGGTGAGGGACGGTCTGGCAGACAAGTATAGTCACCAGGCTGGGCTGGCCATCCCCCACCCCCTTTCTCCAGACTCCACAGTCATCCTTACCCTGGCCTCACCTTCCTGTGGGGCACGGGCAGGCCAGGCGGGGTGGACACCCGGGCCCACATGGAGTGTCCCTTTCCAGAACTCTTTATTCTGGTCATTGAATGGCAACAAGGGGTCACTGAGGGTCTCTGAAACCAGGAGGGAGAATTAGGCCCTGGGGTTTCTCTGGTGTGGATTGGGGAGCATTATGGAGGGACAGCTTCATTCACAGAATACATGCACAATACAGGGTCACTGCTGATGCTGATGTCACTATTTTATTACCCCAGCTACATTCTGAGGGTTTGCTTGGGCAATATGAAAGGAACAGAGGACTTGGAGGAATGAAAAGGACTGACATTCATTTAAAAGAACAAAAATGTTGGATTGCTGGCATTCCTGGTGCTGCCTCCCACCAGCCCTCAGCATTTCCACTCTTGTCTTAGTGTGGAAACTGAGTCCCCAGGCTTTTTTTTTCTTCCCAAGATCACAGTGGTTTCTGAGCTTATTGCAGATTACTTCTGAGAAAACTCCTTTCTCTGAAGTTCACTTCTTCTAATCTTGCCAGTGACAGTTTTGGGCAGCTCTGGGACAAACTCCACCTGATCGAGGGAAAGGAAACCCCTCCTGACTTGGCATTTCCTACCAATGCCCCACCCTCCTCCTTCCCTCTGCACAGCCCCTGACAGCCTAGCACCACGTGGTAGCCTTACTGAGGTCCACCAAGAATGTGTCAACCTGACGCCCTAAATGTGGATGCTGCCCTGTGATGCACTGTGACCATGCATGAAGTGTACCACCTCTGAAGGACTATGAACCATTGAGACGGTCCACCCTCTTTGTCCACTTCATATAGTACCTGGCAGCTACCTACGTGGTGGCTGCTCCTTTATCCTGGCCCCAGGAGAACCATGGAGGACATGTGGCATGAACAAGGAACTTTCCTTATCATTAGCTGTTAAGACATTGGGACTGTTTGTTACCCACAATAATATCCAGTCCATCCTATCTGATACACGTCCTGTGTTCTATTCTTTATGAGGCAGCAGAGCCTAACATTAGAAGCATGAACTCTTGTTGTCAGATACATGCGTGTTTGAGTTCTAGCTTTGCCTTTTATTAACTCTAATCTCAGGCAATTTACTTAGAGACTCTGGGGCTTAATTTGTTCTCTGTAAAATGGGATGGTCATACCATCTCAGGTTGTGGAGAGAAGTAAATGAAATAATAATGCATATAAAGCATTGAGCCCAGGGCCTGGCACACATAGTAAATATCCAATAAATGTTAGCTATGTAGCTTTGTAATATTCATGGATTGTAAAGCATTAGCAAAGTATTATTACAAAAGAAATAAATGTTAACTTTTTGGCTCATGTATCCTTTCAAATTGTGCTTTTAAATGAACAGGATATTATAATGTATATTTTTTCATAGCTTGTTTTTTTCTCTGACTAAGACATTGCTGTAATATTTCTATATTAAAAATAAAAGATCGGCATCATTTCAAGTTATTGCATAGTATTACATTTCATTAATAATTTAATCATTTCTCTATTGGACATTTTCATAGGTTACACAAGGCATTTAAAACAAATGTAGACTAATAAATATCAACGTATTGCATGTTGTTAGGATATCATTTTATTAAATTTTATTGTTTATGTGCATATAATATATACACTTATATATAGGATGTATATTTCTATGTATATATCTATATCTATGTGTATATATAGATATAGATATACATACTGAGTTGCCATATGGAATGCATTTCTTACTACAAATAATGTTCTTTAAAAGTATGGAAGTTGATGATTTGAATTTTTTTTTTTAAATTTGAAAGATTATAAATAACCTTCTTGATATCTCTGGGCCCTCATCTGACATTTTTCTTTAGGTTAACGTGCCAGATGGGTTCCTTGTGGGTTTCTGACCCAGGAGAGAGGTTCTATCTGACTAAGTAGGTTGTCTCTCCTGCACTGGTAAGCCAGATCGCTGTTTCTGCAGAGAAAAATTCTGTTTCTTTTGGCTACTTGAACTTCACCCTGGCCACCCAGTGAGACTCTCGGCAGGGGGCCCCTGGAACCCCTCAGAGGGACCACCCATCACTCACCTTCCTCGGGTGCTTGTATGGGGCCGTCACTGACTTCATGTGTTGCTGCAGCTCCTTGGTCAGCTGGTCCTTGTCATGGGACAGGAAGTTGGGGTTCAGGACAATAAATGCCTTCACCACCTGCAGTGCAGAACCAGAGTAGAGGCTCCGGGTGAGTGACAACCAGTTGTACAGTTTGAAAAGCAAATGTTTATTACATGAATGGATAAACAAGTTGACAGTTGAGCATTTGGAAAAGGACAGGATCAGATTCAAATCCCAGCACTTCTAATTTCCTCTCTTTGCCTTGGAAAATCACGTAACCTCGATTTCCTTCTCTGTGAGAAGGGAACAGCAAGGTTCATTCCTCAGTGGGCTTATGTCAAGATCCCATGAGATAACACACAGCAAGTGTGAAGCTAGTTTAAAGGTACTTTTATTCCTATCGTCATCATTGCCATGTTTATGATTATTGTAGGTAGAGTTGTGAGGGCATTTAATGAGTGCTGGTAATTGACTATTTTTACATTATTATTTATACCTCCAGTTTAACTGCACAGGGCCTTGTACACAGTGGGTGCTCAACAAACACCTGCTGAATCAGTGACTGCACGCTCTGGAACCAGATTGCTTAGATTCCCACTCTGCTTCCAGCTCTGTGATCTGGGCAAGTTATTTAACCCCTTTAGGCCTCTGGTACCTTATGTGTTAAAAGGGTATGGGTACTTCATTCATTCAGCTGTTGTGAGAGGGGTAAATGAGCTAGCACACAGTAAGGGTTCATCACGTACTAGGTGTCATTTATAATCATCATTTTCGGTCACAGATGAGGCCACAGACCCCTGGTGGCCATATACTGTAAGTGCACATACCGACTGTGCCGGCCTTCCACAGGTGGCCTAAGGCTGGGAAGGTTTGGCCTGGAAGGTTCCCCTGCACCTGCCTTCCCAGCGCCCACCCGCAGAGATGGTGACCTCCGCATTCTCTTCCTCACCTCAGCACGAATCAGGTCCGGACTGCTCACCACAGCTGATTCAGCCACTGCTGGATGTTCAGCCAGGGCATTCTCCACTCCTGCCGGCCCAATGCGATACCTTGAGGACCGATGGGCTGTTCTTGGTCTCTGAGTAGATGCCGGGTCTGGGGTTACCCAGGCCTTCATATCTCAGTTTTAAAGGGTCACATCTCCCCTTTCCACCGAGGGCAACTGTCACATACTGTGCAAACACTGTGCAGTGGGACCAAAACGAGAAGACTTGGGCACTCATGCCAAGAAATGCAAGTCTCAGATGCTCCCCAGAGCTGCTCCGCTCCCTGTCCCTGGGAGGGAGGATGGCGAGTGCTTGGTCCTCCCAGCTCTCTGAGGCATGGCTCCCAGCTTCCCCCAGCAGGAGACCTCTTGGAGGCCCCAAACTTTATCATAGACATTCATCCAAATTCTGCAGCTTACTCCCCACTATATCAGTCTTTCTTTTAGAAATTAAAAATGATAACAAACTCAATTTCACTGACATGTATCCAAAAAGACTTGTTTCTCTAATGTAATGTGATATCATTGTTCTTTCTAAGCCACACGAGGCTTAGAGACAATGGACTCGGAGCCAGACTACCTTGGCTCAGCTCTGGGCTGCACACTGTACTATCTCAAACTCTGGGCAACTTTCTCCACTGGTTAGTGACTCAGTTTCCTCATCTATAAAATGGGCATAATCATGTCTACCTACTAGCATTGAGAGATGGGTTCTCTAAAGCAATGCAGAGAAGGTTTTCACTTAGTAAGTACCCTAAAAAGATTAGTAGGATTTATTTATTTATTTCTGTGACCTGTTGTGTCCCACACAAGGAACACAAATACAGAATAAGTTCCCTCAATTAACAGGGACCAAAGTAAAGTTGTCCTTCCAGATCCCCTTAATTGCATGATGTCTAATTATGGTTCCTTCCAGACCTTCTGGAACTTCCATTGGATGGCTTCTTCTGGAGGCAGCTTGCACAGATACGCCTAAGCCATGGCCCCACAGACATGGTCCTGTTCAGGGTTAGGCTGAGGGTCCCGTCACCCATGCATGGAAGAGTATCTGGGCAAGCTAGGTCCCATCAGGGATCCCATGGAGGGCAACACCTCCTGGCTCAGGGTCAGCCACACCTACCCAGAGGCATTGATGATGTCATCATTCCTCCCCATGAACCAGATGTAGCCCTCTGCATCCATTGTTGCTCTGTCCCCACTGTTGTAAAGGTCCCCACACTCCACTTCGGCTGTCTTCTCTGGGTTATCCTGCAAAGAGATCAGCACGCCTTTGTTGAAGGCAATGAATTTATAGACAATGAACCACACCTGGAGCTCAGATCTGGGTCCAAATTCTGCTACTGACTCTACTTGGCACCTAGGCTAGTTTTGCAATCTCTCTGAGTCTAATTTCTATCCATACTACTAGTCCATTAGTGGAGAATATTAAGCCAGTTTTAAGGACAATAAAAAAAATGACAACTCACTTTTGGGTGGACCACAGTAGAATAAATTTTCCACTCCAGCACAGAGCCCCATTCATTTTATGCAGTGCTCTAAGCTCAGCATTCACACAGTGCCTGGACAGATGGGAGGTTTCAATAAAAGTTTGCTGAATGAATTTTAAACCAAAAATGTTACCATGTCTGATCCTCACAGAAAGCTACATTTTTAAATTAAACTTTAATTTTAAGATAATTATATATTCACATGCAGTCGTAAGAAATAACACAGAGAGATACCATTTCCCAATTTCCACCAATGGTGGCATCTTGTAAAACTATATAGTTGGATGTCAGAACCAGGATATTGACATTGCTACCATCCATCAATCTCACTCAGCTGTTCCCCATTTTTCACTTGTACTCATTTGTGTGTGTGGAGTGTATTTAGTCCTGTACAATTCAGTCACATGTGTGGGTTCATGTAGCCATCACCACAGTCGGGACACAGAACCGTGTCATCATCACAAGGATTTCTCATGTTGCACTTTGGTATGTACATCCACGTGCCTCCTCTTCCCTCCACATCCCTAACCCTTGGAAGTTACAATTCCACACTCATTTTTATATTGCCATTTTTAAAATTTTGCTATTATTAGTATACAATTACATGAGCAACATTTTCGTTACTAGACTCCCCTATTATCAAGTCCCCACCACATAACCCATTGCAGTCACTGTCCATCAGCGTAGTAGGATGTTATAGAATCACTACTTGTCTTCTCTGTGCTACACTGCCTTCCCCGTGTCCCCCCACCCAACCCGCACACCCTCTACATTATCTGTGCTAATTGTAATAGCCCTTTTCCCCCCTTATCCCTCCCTTCCCACCCATCTTCCCCAGTCCCTTTCCCCTTGGTAACTGTTAGTCATTTCTCGGGTTCTGTGAGTCTGCTGCTGTTGTGTTCTTCAGTTTTTTTCTTTGTTCTTATACTCCACAGATGAGTGAAGCCATTTGGTACTTGTCTTTCCCCGCCTGGCTTACTTCACTGATCATAATACCCTCTAGCTCCATCCATGTTGTTGCAAATGGTAGGATTTGTTTTCTCCTTATGGATGAATAATATTCCATTGTGTATATATACCACCTCTTCTTTATCCATTCATCTACTGATGGACACTTAGGTTGCTTCCATTTCTTGGCTATTGTAAATAGTGCTGTGATAAACATAAGGGTGCATCTGTCTTTTTGAAACTGGGATCCTACATTCTCAGGGTAAATTTCAAGGAGTGGAATTCCTGGGTCAAATGCTATTTCTATTTTTCCTAGGTGTCTTTCTTCAGCACACGGATGGGACTCTGGCCTCCCACATTTTCTATTAGCGGCCTCAAATTTTAGTGGGCATCCGAGTCACTTGGCCAGGGGCTTCTGGTCAAAATGCAGCTTCCCTGGGCTGTATTATGACTCAGCAATCACTTTGATTCATTCAGCAAGACAGGCTTGAGGTCTAGAAATCTGTATTTTAAACAAGAGCCCCAGACGCAGCAGTGAGCAGCCCAGGGCCTGGCTTTGAGAATCTCTCTTCTGGCCCTGCTGCCTCTGAGAAGCAGCCTGATAAGGCATCAGCTTTCAGAAGGTCACCAGACATGTTGGGTTTGCAGACAGAGGGAAGTACATAGGTCTTCCCATTTCTCCCATTCCATCTATTCTGCTGAGACCCATGGGAATTAATTTGCATATCTCCTGAAAAAGGCCAGCCTATTGGATTTGGCCCATCTTCCTGACATATGAAGGTCATGTTGGATAAACGTTCTGTCATCCCTCAAGCTGGCTATTCCTCCCAGGTTAGAACCATCAGCACCCATGTCTGGTATGTTTTCTATGTCTTCATATGCAAATGGAAAAGGACACTTTTCCAGGATGGGTGACAAAGCCTACACCTGCCACCAAGATCTCCCACCCAACCATCAACCTCCTGTGGAACCAGTTCTGTGTCAACTTGACACCAAAATGTTGGTATCTTCCCACTGTGTCCCTCTAGAAAGAGAGTATTTAGATCTCTAAAGACATGAAGGCAATGTTTAACAGAAAGGAATGGCTGTCTAGTTTCATTTCAGACTTTGTGCTACCTGGTTGGTGTGAGATGTGGGGGAGTCTGGGCCTTCCAGCTTACTCAGCTGGGGGCTAATAGGTACAGACTCAGGAGGCAATGTTCTTGGAAGGACAAGTTACCTCCCCTCTGGTGGGGTCCGGGCTGCTGACCGCAGCAGACTTCCGGACAGCTGGGTGCTCAGCAAGGGCACTTTCCACTTCAACGGGCCCGATCCGGTAGCTGGACGGGAAAAACGGGAAAAAAGACTCTCTGACGTGTCCTCCCCTCCCGCATGAAGCTGCAAGGGCAGAAGGAAAGAGCAGAGAGCCAGACCTTGAAGAATTGATCACATCATCGTCTCTTCCCAGGAACCAAAAGTAGCCATCCTTGTCCACGTGGGCTCGGTCCCCTGTGATGTAGACGTCCCCTCGTTCTGATGATGATGTCTTCTCCGGGGAACGGCAAAGTCAGCCCATAAAGGACCGTCTGGACACAGCCACTCGGGCTAGCCAGCCATGGCCCTGGCACCCCATGCAGGAGGCTGGGGACCCCTCAAGGGGAATCCAGCTGTTCCAAAAGACCGAGCTGGCAAGAATCCCCCACTGGACAGGCAGGCATGGGTCGTGGGCCTTCCCTGTTATAGTTACAAGGAAGCCGCCAGGAAACGATGAAGAACAGCCACTTCCTCCTTCTCAGAAGGAAGCGCAGTTAAAAGCAGGAGGGGGAGCACAGGGCCCCTGGCTCGGTTGTTCAGGTATATATACATCACTGATATTTGACAAGTGAACCTCAAAATATTATTCCGAATAAAAGGAACCTGACACCAAAAATTAATGCTTTATGATTCCA
>JAQQAC010013022.1:0-21064 GCA_029783875.1 Phataginus tricuspis
CACATACACATGCTCTCACACTCCCACTCACACACATGTTCTCACACACACTCACACACATGCTCTCACACACACACTGTCACACTCACACACTCACATACACATGCTCTCTCACACTCACACTCATACACACACACATGTTCTCATACCCACTCACACACATGGTCTCACACACACGCTCTCACACTCACACACTCACATACACATGCTCTCACACACTTGTGGAGGCCAGGAGAGACAGATTGTACTACCTCCGTGATTATCAGTTGCCTCAAATGTTTTCAAAAATATGTATAAGATAGCATTTTGGCATTGTTAATGTGAAGAGATAAAATAAAACTCATTAATGTATTTGATAGGGCAGATAAAATATACAGTATTTCAGTGAAATTGCTGGGTATTGTGTCATAATCAGAAAGTTAAATACTTTTTAAGACCTGATGGAAGCAGTCCATCTGGATTGCTAGGAAAATGGTGTACTTCGGAAAGTCACCATTTCCTTCTGAACCTGAGGAACTTTTCATGTCTTATCTTTCTTCAAGACAAAAATGGTTGATTCTGAAGTGAAGGAACATTTAGGTGCCAATGAGGGTGTGCGCTGGGGTGCTGGGGTAGATGGGGGCACGTCACAGAAGTTATTTCCACCCCTATTTTGGTTTCTGCCTTAAAACCCTTTGAGAATGAGGGAGGCTATAAAAAATACATAAAACAATTTGTTTTAAATATAAATAAAACACCTTCTTATAATAGCATCAGTATGATTTCCAAGTTTATTTTATGTATTCATTTCATATTATTTTGCTCATAACTTCAACTGAACATTATTCTTTAGTTCCTAGGTTTTTCTAAGTTACCTTACTGGGGCTCTGGAAGGTAAAGAAATCCGACTTAACCCATAGGAAAAACAAGAACCAGAAAGAGAGGCGAATGAAGTGCACCGTTTGCACTGGACATGTTTTGTAATTTTCTATTTCCTCCATATCTGCTAATCTAACCAAGTACCTTCTGGTCAGGAAAGCGTCCTCCCGCCAGAGAGCACAGGTGCTTGTGGGGCACACGTGGTTTTAGAAATCCTTGGGGGTAATTTTGAAGGAGTTCTGACTGCAGTTGTCCTGGTTTGTGATAAATCAGTTCATTAAAGTGGTATGAACCCCAAATAACTAAATATCTAAATATTAATTCCAAATGGATAGTAACTCGTGAGCAGATGTGACTCTGTTGTTGAACTGTTGCATCTTTAAAATGGTCAGGGTGCTCCCCTCTGTCCCCCTGCTCTGAGCCACGCACTCACGCTCTCATCAAGGGGTCTCACTCAGGAAGAGCACAGCTGAGCAGTACAGACTTCTCCCCCTTCCTAAAGTCAGAGCGCACTTTCCCGGCCAGGTAGACACCCCTTGGCCCTTCTTAGAGAGAAGGAAAAGCAAAAACAAAAAAGCAGAGGCCCCAGTATGTCAAATGATTTAGCAAGGCTCCTATAGCTCGCATCCGGTGCACCACCTCCGTATAACCCCACTCCCCGATGGCGAGTGCGAACGTGTGTTGTGGGATCTTTGCCTGGTGGGAAGCTCCTGAATTGGAAAGCTCTTGATGAAATCTACACTTAAACTTTTTCCATTAGCATTTGGACTCTTTTATCCAACCCAGTTGACCTCTATGAGATGTGTTCAGGGAAATGAGAAGTGTAAATGAATAACACAATGGAAAGAGACCTGATGCTCACGGGATGGACTCTTCCTTCAGAGGGGAGCATTTCTGACCCACTTGGGGCCAACGATTGGCAACCTTCTGAGTGCACATTGACCACACACCATGAGCAGACTTTTTTTCATCTCCATAAGCCATCTCTTAAGGCTTCTAAATTGTGGCCCCTAAAGTCTGCATCCTGGGGCCTCTCCAGAAGACCTTAAGCACCTTAAAGGTACCCTTTGGGGACTGCTCTTCTTGCACTGCTTTCTCTGCCCAGCAGAGCGTCCTTCCCCCAGAACGCACCCCAGATTCAGGTCTGGGGCAATGTCTGGCACCCAACACCCCTCACATACCATTTCCTCACAAGTCCTAGCCACTCATGCACTATTTCAACTTCAACTTTTCTCCTATGTCCAGTCCCACCCTGATCCTTTGGGTGACCAAAAAAGAAAACAAAAATTGAGAAAGACATTCCACAGTCATCACAATCACAAAACAGATAGGCATTAATCTCTGCATTTAATCCTGCCTACGTGATGGTTTCACCCAGTGGCCACAGCAGAGCACTGAGTTCATGCACGGTGGACATGAGGCCACACACTGGGCTCTCGGCCCAGGCCCTCAGCTGCTACATGAGACTCCCTTACCTTCAGCAACGTATTGGGCCTCTCTCTGCCTCAGTTTCCTTACCTGTAACATGAAAGGGTCGTGGAAGTTATAGAATTGTTGTGCTGGTTAAATGCATTAACATTTGAACCCAGAGCAGTGCAGGCATCTAAATAAGCATGCAGGGCTTGTCAGCTATCTTTACAAACCTGATAGACAGCCTACTGCAAAGGTGGCCTTCACTATAGCCACCTACAGGGGAATCCCTCCCAGACCGCGGCCTCCCTCCCCATTCTCCTAGTAACCTGTGCCCAGGCACGCAGGTGGTACCCAGAGTCCCCGGGCAGCCACTTGCCCTGGGGGCAGCAGCTCCTCATGCCTCTTTCTCCAGCTCTGGCTCTTCTGCAAGCAGCACATTTCAGAATCCAGAGCACTCACGGGGGTATTTAGCACATCACTGTAAGTTTTCAAATTGCCATGTATAATATGCTTAATATGGGAGAGCATAACGTTCCATCTTTGAATATTATTAGCTGGTCCCACTCCAGAAAACGAAGCATTTTTAGCAAACGCCAAGTTTCTGTCACATCGGCATGTCACTCCATTAAGAAAGAGGTTCACTCCAGGTAAAAGGAGGAGTTTGCCAAGCCACCTCATTTCAACCCAGATATATGAGAAGAAGTTAAGTACTTAAAAAGACATGTAGGTTAGAGTCTGTTTGTTTTTTTAAACAAAAAACAAAACTCAACTTGCAGAAGCTTCCTGATGAGTGGTGGGAAACATATCCACAGAGGGAGCCTCATGTGGCCTCGGCTTCCTGGGCTCAGATCGGGTGTGGGGGGCAAGGCTGGTTAGCCCCAGCCGGAGGACTTCTGGGAGTGGCAACTGTGGGCTGAGGTTGGGTTTGTAACTCTCTGCTTGGAGTGAATGGCTGAGTTTCTCAGTCCAATGTTGCACCCAGTGTTCTGTGACAGTTGGGTGTGAGTTCATGCACGGTGGACATGAGGCCACAGAGGGTCGGTGTCACGCAAAGGCCACGCACAGTCCCTCTGAGTAATTCCAGGGTGTGACATATGGAGACGCAGGGCCCGGTGCCGGGCAGTAAGCACACTGTAGGGGAAGACGCATGTCCACGGCCACGTTAACCAGACTGCGTTTCCTTGTCCTCCAGAGCTGGGCGAGATTAAAAACGTCACCACAACGCAGCCTTCCCTGGAGCTGGACGGGCTGGAGAAATACACCAACTACAGCATCCAGGTGCTGGCCTTCACACGCGCTGGAGATGGCGTCCGAAGTGAGCAGATCTTTACCCGGACCAAAGAGGATGGTGAGAAATGGGGTGGCGGTGGGAGCAACACCGAGTTCCTGTCTGAAATGCCAGGGGACGCTCAAGACTCCTGCCAAATGGCAACATTCCCAGGCTAAAGCTATTCTTGGGAAGCTGGGTCAGAGAGCCCACCATTAATTCATCAGCCTGTTCTTGACTTTGCCCTGTATGAACCCTTTGCCACACTCCCAAAATATTCCAGCGTTGATTCAGACCATCAACTTCCTGTGTCACCTCTGGTTGATTTATCCATTGTTTCTCTCTTCCCCTATAATTTTTCTTCCTTTTTTTTTTTTTTTTGATTCTTTGGCCCAGTATTATTTTAAACAAAAATGCCTTTTATTCTAGAGATGTAACACACGCCATACCTGTTTTGTATCCCATTGTGATCATTTTAGGGGCTCGTTCGCTATTAGGGTAAGCTCTGATTATTTCCATCCTTCCACTTGAAAATTATGTCAAAGTCTAAGTCATATTATCCTGTGCCAGCTGTAGAATCATTTTAGAATAAGCTCTTAATTTGAGAACTTCACGCTATTTTTAAAATTTCTTTCAAGAATTCATGATGATTTAGTAAAATTTTGAATCACAGAGCATTTTGTTTCAGACCATGAATTCTTGCTGTTCCATAGTTTGGGCTTGGTTGTGGGACTATTTTCCAAACCTACAAAAACTACACAGTAATTAGTTTTCCACATTATTTTAAGGGAAACACTGAGGGGCCATATACAAGCCCGTTTGAAAAGCAGTTAAAGTTGCAGTAAATATGATAGCAAGAGTGAGAAAGCATTCTCCACCTTAACAAGGGAAGGAGCAACTGATGTCAAATTGACACCCATGTGGGACTCTCCAAATCAGAGCACAGAATTATACTAGAGGAAGGGTTAACATGGAACCTAAATAGGTGACCATACACCTAAATTTGGTGCTGATTTTGGCTCTGAAATTTATTTTATCTTCTTTCCAGAACTCTATTCCCCAGGAAGCTGAGCAGGGTGGGGGTGGGGGAGCTTTTGCTCATGAATGCCCATGTATTGGTAGGTCCCACGCCTGTGCAACCTCCTTCACTACAGAGATGAAACATGCTGTGGTTCTGCCCGACCCCCATCCTGTGGCAGCAGAGTTAGAGACTCATGCACAGAGGCCTGGGTGGGCTCCTCTCTTCAGCCTTTCTGTTCCCAGCACTGCTCCTCTGCTGTTCTTGCCCTGTTCCACCTCACTCTCTGCTCTCACCTTAGAAAATCCAGGCCTACTCCCCCAGGCAGTCTGGGAGCCCATCCTCACATGTTACTTTCACCCTCTTTCTAGCCCTTCTTGCGTTAGGACCTGCACACAAATTAATCGTCATGAGCTTGAGTTTTTCTAGCACAGGAAGATAATTCTTCCCAAGAATATGCAGCTGTCAGCCAATTCTGCTCAAGGAAATTAGATTATTTAGGGAAATCTAAGGTCAAATTCAATGCCACTGGGAAGTCACACATGAATAGAGAGCTCTGCAAAGCTATATCCTGGGTGAAGACAGCTATAATTTAATTTCTAAAAATGTAATGGATAAAGAGCCATATCTACATGTTGGCTCTGTCACCTGCATGCAGCTTGCAGGACTTTGGGCATCTTACCTAACCTTCTCTGAGCTGCACTCATATATACAAAATGACTGTAATGATCAGAATGCATAGAATTAAGATATAAAAAGCCAAGTGATGTGTGGAGGAAACACTTAGCTTGACACACACAGGGATCATTACTGACACCAGATATTTGATTATTTGATCTGCACTCCTTCAGAGCAGGGGTGGAACATTCTTTTGCACTGCTAAGTAATAGCACAGATGTCACTGGAATGATTATTTCAGGAATAAATTGATCAGCAACATAAAACCTGACACCTGCATTTTTCAGAAGAACGTACAGAAACCCATTAAGAAAGGAAGGGTCCCCCCGGCCCCTTATTGACTGGTGATTTTGGATCTATTTTTAATTAATCCTCCAGTTTTAGAAATCATGGAGTTCATCTCAGAACTTGACCCTGAGCTCCAGAGTCTAATTTGTCGATCAGTCATTCACTGTCTTCGTATCTGGTGCTGACGGTACATGGAAATATGATTGACTGTGGCTAAGCGGCCTCGGGCGTAACCAGTTAGCCCCGGGATGAGGTGAAGAGTTCCACTCTCGCTGGTGTGTGGGACCAAGAATGGTGCTGAATTGAGGGTCAATGTTTTCTTAGGGTAACTCATCAGCATTTTTAAAAGAAGCAGAGCAGAGATTAACTAGTGTAAGAGAAAAACTAGTATAATAATGAGCTTTACTCACAGATTCACATTAAAAAAATCCACTGATTTAGAAATGGCAAAGAATGGTGCCAGCCACCCTTTAGACTAGTATCTAACATAAAGAGGCATTTAAGCAGTTTATAGAACCGAATGCAATTTTGTATCCGATTGAAAGAAGGGAAAAGGCTAATTATCCTGGAAAGAATGCTTGATCAACTTAAGAATTTAGATCCTGTTTATCCTTCTGTTATAAAGTCTTATCATTTTAAAGTTTGGGTTACACTGCCGACTTCATTTGAATTATGTAACAATGTAGATAAAATTGCAGTAAAATAATGATAATTGCCAATATTTATTAAGTTCTTCCTCAGTAAGGCACTGTTGAAATTTCAGTGTTTATTAATGCTCTCACAAGTAAAAAATATTAATACATTAGCAACAAACAGTCAACTCGGTCCTCTATGTTCAACACGTTTCTTAAAATAGGGTTCCTAACTCCTCAGTGTCAGCAGGCCTGGAGTTTTAAATTATGTAATTAGGTCACTGATCACCTTTAAAAGAAAAATTCCTAGTAAAACATTCCAAAATAGAATAAAATAATAAATAAATTAAAAAACAGAACAACAGGTAAAAAACAAAAAGACAAGTTTACTTCTGCAGGGCCTAATTTGCAATTGAAATACTTGTTTAGCGAGCACATTTTCTGTGCCTGCCTTAAGTGGGTTCCCAGCCTCTATAAAGATTCTTGGGCCCATGGACATATTCTTGGGTCTATAAGCATATTCTCTGGCCTACAGACATAGTACCAGATTCATAAGTGTGGTCTCAGGTCCATGGGCATTTTCTGAGCATCTGTGAGAATTGCTCAAGTTTCACCTTCTCTTCCAAGGACTACCTAATCGATGAGAACTTGTACCTTTATTACTCTGCAAGAATGCAAAAGATTATTTGCTGATCTGGCTTTCTGGTTTTGAACACACGATAACTAATTCTGAATTCTAAAACGTTTATGAAATCCTAATACTGTTTGATTTGTTGAGACTATAATCTGAGCAAAGCCGTGAGGACAGGAAACACAAAACACAATCTATTGATTTTCCAATTGCTGTTTTCATTCTGCAGGCATAAGGTAGCTTTGGCCCTGATCCTTTTCTGCAAAAGTAAACATTTTATATGCATAAATAGAGGTGTTGGTGTTTAAGGTCAGATATTTGCTGAGTACATCACTGATACACACAGCCCTGTACGACGTGTTTGCTCCCTGCTCACCACGATCCACAGTTTTTTTGGAAGGACTTCTGAGAGTAGAGCTGAGAGTGAGTGAAATGTAAGCAGACATCAGGGGATCTCTGAGTCCTCTGGCCACCACATCCTAAGCCATATATTCTCTTGAAGAGAATGTTCATGGGTGTGTTCTTAGGTATGTAACCAAACCTCAGTGCACCTTAACAGCAACGGACTGTGTGTATGTGTATGTGTGTGTCCGTGTGTCTAATCACCAGCAGTGCTGCCCCCCAATGGACACTGAAGGTATCATGTGCCCCAGGAAGGCCTGCCCATCAAATAATCAAAGGATAACAATAGTGCTTGGAATCCAGCACAGGGCAGTGCTGTGTGTGCTCTGAGCAGCAGCAGGCTCACCGACAGAGCCACAGACCAGGAGGCACCAGACCTCTGCAGTGTGGGTCTCAAAGCTCCCCTGCGGCAGTGATTTGCATGCGGAGTCCTAGGACGTCCTGGACTCCTGAATGGCACTCAGGGGCACGCAGTGGCAAGCGAGAGGCCCAGCGGGGACCCCACGCTCCCCGCTCTGCTTCAAGAAGAGCCACTCCATTTCCAAATGGGCTACATATTGTTTTCACACATGATACTTTAGTTAAAAGATCTGTCTGCTTTAAAGAATGTTTGGAAACCATTTCCCTAGTAAAAGCACAGGCCAAAGTAGGGGAATCTTGTGGAAATGGGGAGAAAAAAGAGCCCTGCCTGCGTGGTTTGGCCATGAGGACAGGCATGATTGCGAATGCCTCCACCCAACATCAAGCCACCTGCCCGCAGCTCAGGAGGCCACTGCACAGTTCTGGGCTCAGGTGGGTCTGAGTGGACCTTGACGGATCACACATGCACACGTATGCATGCACACGTGCACATACACACCTTCCTGTGCCTGATCTTTAAGACCAGGAAAACGATGAGACCAAAATGGAGCTGACTGAGTGTGTGTGTACATAGTCAGACTCTTGTCCCACTTCAACCCTAGGCAATATTTTTTCAGAGCACTGTCTTTGATATTTTACATTAAGACATTTTATTAGAGACCTCTATATGGATTCATCTGCTATGCTGTGTGACGACCACCACAAACTCAGGAACAACACAGCTTTATTATCTCACCATTTCTGTGGGCCAGGGGTCTGGTAGGGGTTAGTAGGAGCCCCTGCTCAGAGTCTCTCAGACTAAATTCAAGGTGTTGGCTGGGGCTGTGGTCTCATCTGAGGTCAGACCCTCTCCCAAGCTCACTGCTTGTTGTCAGGATCCAGTTGCTATGGTTGTAGGGCTGAAACCATCTCCTCAGCTCCCAAAGGCCACCCGCCATTCCCTGTCACATGTCCCCTCCACGGCGGGGCAGTTTGCTTCTTCAAGGCCAAGAGGAGGTGATTTATAGACCCTCTTTTATTTTAATTAAAATATCATTGATATACTATCTTATGATGGTTTCACATACACAGCACAGTGGTTCAACCTTCACCCATATTACCAGGACCTCGGCCCCTCCATTGCGGTCACTGTCTAGACCCCCTTGTAAGGGGCTTGTCTGATTACTTCACGCCCACACAGGATACTCTGCCTTTGGTGAAGTCCCTCTGGTTAACTTAAAGTCAGTTGATTAGAACTTTGACTATATCTTCAGACTGTCTACCCTTTTGCCATATAGCATGACCTGATCATGGGAATGATCCACCCAGCACAGTGATAAGTACCTCCCACGTTCAAGGGGAAGAAATTATGCAGGTGTATCTGTCAGAGGGTGAGACTATTAGGCACCATCTTGACATTCTCCCTACCTCACTGTAGCTGACAAGATCATTCTTCCATTCATTTAAAAAGTCTGTGTTGAGGATCTAGTATGTCCCAGATACTGGCCCAGGCCCTGGGGACACAGCACAGAACATGGTGGGGCTTGAAGGCTGGTGGGGAGACAGACTTACCAATCCCTCTGAGTGGTGATGACAAGAAACAGGAAGGAGAAGAATCTGAAGAGACAGCAAGGGAGCTCTGGCCAATTTGGCTAGTGGTTGGAGATGATTTTCTTGAGGATTTGATATTTAGTAGGACCTGAAAGATGAGCAAGAGTTGACAAGGGTAAGTGGGAGGATGGGAAAAGATTCCAGACAGAAGGAGCCCAAGGCCCTAGCTTCTGGGCTGGGAGAGGCATGCACTTCAGGAAGCTAAAGACATTTGATGTTCCAATGTTATGGGAAAACACCAAGCCAGGAGATAGCCCAACACCTGGCCATGGCCATGTGGAGGCAACCTGACACACCCACGGAGGGGCAGCAGGCAGGAAGCAAAGTCCAGTTCTGGCTCTTGCCACCAAGGAGGTATATATGCCATTTCCTGCAACAGGGACAGGAGGATGGCAGGTTTGGCAGAGCAGATGGTGAGGACATGGTGGGGCTAAGGTGCCCATGAGTCAGAGTGGAGAGGTCAGTGGCGAGGGGAAATGTGAGCTCTGGGCGCCTGCAGGGCAGAAGGGATGTGGGCAAAGCAGAAGATGTGGACGAGATGGTGCCAAGGAGCTGCTTTCTTGACCTTAACCAGTCAAATCCGGACTCATAAATTCACTCAACAATGGCCAGGAATTCATGAAAACTGCCTCCTAAGAGTGCAAACATCTTCATAAGAAAAAAGCAGATGACCAAAATGTAATCTGATAAGTAGGAATACTTAAGAAAATATGTCACAGACAGATCGTCCTATACCACCTTGGCCTGACGTTCTCAATACCTGGTGTTTATCATTCAAAACTAAGTCTTTGAGTAAAGGCCAGAATCCTTTCATGACATGTAGTGTAACGAAATGCTGATGGTTGTTACAAATGACAGCTAGAGTTTACTGGGTGCTTACTATATGCCTTCCTTCCATGAATTATCTCTCATAGTACAACCTTGAAGAGGTGCAGGTTTGTTCCAGCCTCCGGTGAGGAAACTAAGGCTTATTAGAGGAATGAATGAACTTTCCCAGAACTTAGAACTCAGTGATGAGCTGGACAAAGGCCTGCAGTGGGCCGCAGGGCCCGCACGTTACCCATTGGGGCAGAATCCAAACTAGAACTAACATGTTAATTCCAGTTCAGAATGTTGGCTCAGTGATCCAGGGAACTTTTTCAGAAGGTCTTGGTCCTCAGTTTCCATGTAGTTATTTTGCTGTGCAAAATTCTAATAACCGTAAAGGGAGAGATTGCACAAGAGAGACCCCAAATCAATGCATCTGGAACCAGATGGGGGTTGAGATAGTAAGTGCAGTTAAACACCCTTTGATCTAATGTGACCAACACAAATTATTGGAAATAATCGATTAAAGTGTGAGTCACTACACCCTACAGTGACCAAGAGACATGCCTTACACGTTGTATTTCAACTTAAAACCTCCAAATATAGATTTATTCTCTAATCATTGTCTAATCAAATGATCTGGTCTCATGTCTTTAAGCTTTGGGTGAAGAGAGTAGAGTTCTATGTCATCTTCTCTTCCATGAACTATATTCACTATGGATTATCTACAATTTCCAGTTTAAGTTTCTTGATAGTGGAGTAAAAGCATGTTGCCACTTGCCAAAAACCTGTTTGCATGAATTGTTTTTGGAATATATTTGTCTCGATTTTTGCCACATGTCCCATTCTTCTTCATGGTGGTGGCCCAAACCTAATTGAACTTTCTTTTTTTAAAACTTACCTTTAAGAAAGCTTTCCTAAGAAGTCCCACCAGTTGTCGCAGAATCAGCTTTCTTTTACGCGCCTATTATCTTGGTTTACATAACAAGTACAATTGTCCAAACAGAGTAGAAACAAGTGTGACCAACTCCTGTTGAGCAGCCACTCAAGTGGTTTTTGACCAAGTATTTGGGCTCCTAGAAACAAACTGACTGGAGGGAGTGCTTGTCATGGCGAACACCATCCATATGGTTGCCTTAGACACGGCCACCATTTGGAAGTATAAAATCTTGGGACCAATTTCTTGCAAGTCCCACTGACAGCAAAGGGTCTAGAAAAGGGAATATATGTGAGTGATAAAGCCTGGATTACCGCGTCCTTGGCAACAAGGCACATTGAACGCCATCCAGAAGGAATGGAGGATAATGGCTAATTTGGGTCATCCGTGAGGGTGAGCCCATCAAGCAAATGTCTACTCTACCACTGGTGTTCAGGAGGAGCCCTGTGGCTCTGAGCCGGGATGTGGGTTTGGGGGTGTCTCAGCTATTGACCTCGTTGATTGGAAACCTAAACACATGTCCTCCATATTCAGCACGTGGTGCCTCGTTGCCAAGGACGTGGTAATCCAGGCTTCATCGCTCACATGTGCTCCCTTTTCTGGACCCTCTGCTGTCAGTGGGCTTGCCAGACATTGGTCCCAAGATTTTATACTTTCAAATGGTGGCCATGTCTAAGCCAAGTTAACTCTCACTGCTGGTGCTGGTTTTTTGTTGTTCTAACTTAAGGGGACAATCATGAGACGCACATTCAACTCCAAGAATATTTATTTACTAAGCAGTTTCATTGTCTCAGAGATTCTCCAAGGTCTCAAAAGGGACTTATATTAGTTCGAATTTCAAGGTCTGCATCAAGGGGGACCCACCCTCCATGTGGAAAGTCAGACCAATGACAGGCAAGAGCCCCCACAGAGGCATCTCCCGTAGCAACAGTGAGACTCTTTCCTCTCCCCACTGGGTCCCACCCACCACAGCCCCTCCTCTCTCTACAACCCAGGGAACAAAAGGGTGGGAGAAGGGTATGTGCATTCGGTCTCCCTCCCAAATTATACTTGATGTTGTCAGCACCATCTTCAGCCTCCTTAGGTGGTTTACAGAGGGGGGTTTGTGGAAGACTGTGTCCCCTTAGCCAAAGGACATTTCACAGTGTTCTGGGGAGGGAAGAGTGGTGTCTGATGACAGGGGCGGTTTCCCCTCGCTCCTCTAACTCAGGAGGTAAGATGTCCATCCCCAGCCCATTCAGACCCAAACACTGTAGCAGAGACAAATGACCCAGAAGCTAAACGCTCCAGCTGTTCAGAGGCAGGAAATCGCCACGGACTGAAGTGGGCAGAAAAGGCTCCCAGGAAAAAGGGACTTGAACTGGCTGGACTAGTTCTGGTAAGACTCCTGACCCTTGTTAAAGCTCAGCGACAAAGAACGGACTTTGTTCAGGGGACATGCCGAGCTGCAGGGGCAGGGTCTACACAAAGGGGCCGCGCCGTAAGGGAGAGATTGGGCTTGACTCTGGGCACAAGTACAAAGGGGAGTTTATAGCCAAGGAGGAGAGGCGAAGGGCCAGGGCTGCTGGATGGAAACATCAGGGGTGAGGACTGTTCTGACCGAATCAGTCTAACAGGCCTTTGGCCGAAGGCAGGCTGGGATGATCAGATGTTCCCTGGGGGACAGCGGAGAATGACGCTGGTTGGATAGCAGGGTGGCTGGATGGATACTGAAGGGGGTCTGGCTGAACTGACCGAGTGAGGTTTTTGCTAAAATTGGGTTCTTAAAGGACATGCCCAAGGACTGGGCCCTGGGGGGCTTTCGGCTCACTGGACAAGGAGAGACGCCTTGTCAGGACGCGGGGCTGCTGCAGTGAAGCGCCCAAGCCAGGGGCGTGGGCAGTGGAGGCGGAGTGCCGCCCGGCTCCGGAGGCCAGAAGCCCAAGGCCGAGGGGACGGTTGGGCTGGTTCCCTCTGAGCGCAGAGGCGGAAGGGTCCGGCCCAGGCTGCCCTCCTCGGCCTGTGGGTGCCTGCTCCTCTCTCTGCGTGCGTCTCTGCGTCCAGATCTCCCTTGGTTAGAGGGACGCCAGTCCTGTGGGGCTGGGGTCACCCTGATGACCAATTTTCCTTCATTTCCTCTATAACGACCCCACCGTGAAGTAAGGTCCCATTCTGAGGCTTCACCACATGGATTCCGAGGGAACCCCGAGCCCGGCTGGGGCCGGGGGCAGGGGGGACGGACGCTCACGGGTGACCAGATGCACGGCTCTTGCAGTTCCAGGTCCTCCCGCGGGGGTCAAGGCCGCGGCAGCCTCCGCCTCCATGGTCTTCGTGTCCTGGCTCCCTCCTCTCAAGCTGAACGGCGTGATCCGGAAATACACCGTGTTCTGCTCCCACCCCTACCCCACGGTAAGTCGGCCTCTCGGGCGTCTCGGAAGCCCGCTGCGAGGGCTCATCTGGGCGGCTGGGGGCTTTGTCTCCCGCCTGTCCGGGTCTTCCTGGGCTCTGATGTTCTCCCGTTGTCTCCACTGCAAACCAGCGTCCTCATTTACACCTCACTCGAAGACACACTTCTGAATCATTACAAGGGACACATTGGCTGGAATTATTGCCTATTTCGTGGCTTCCCATAAAACTGCCTGTTGGCTCACCAAAGTCACCAAAGTCAAAGCCCGAAGGCCCCAAGTGCACCTTAATTGATAGTCAGCGGGCAGCACCTATTGCTTTTGCCGTTGGACCCACCATTCTGGGCGCATCGGCCCCGCCCTGCACCCTCCCTCCTCTGCTCTCCTCTCCTGCCCCAGCCCCCTGACAGCACCCCTCCCCCATGGAGAGCCAGCAGCAGACAGCCCCCTTGTGCTGGAAATCGGGGCTTTCAGGCACACCTAGCACCCTTACAATAGTCAGCATGGTACATTGTGAAGGAAGTAAAAGTTAGAGGACTTAATATTTCCAAGTGTGATATTTATTATCGTTAATATCATTACTACCAAATAATAATTATAGGGTTAACCTGCTTCTCAGACCAGATACAAAAATGTACCCCAAAGGGAAATTTCAGAGAGAAAAAGACAAAAATGGTACAACAAAATGTGTGACATCTTTGCAGAAATGTTGATGGCGTTTTCTGAGGTCACCACATCTAATACATCTTTCTGTCTCCCAGCTCTCAGCATAGAACTTGACATGTGCAGCCATTCAATAAGTATTTGTATTGTGAAGACACGAATTCTTTTTGTTTTTATTATGGTAAAGTACTCTTACATAAGATGAACCATTTTTACCATTTGTAAGCGTACTATTCAGTGGTATTAAGTATATTCCCAATGTTGTGCGACCATCACCCCACCTTCTCCAGAACTTTATCTTCCCAAACTGACCGTCTACCCATTAAACGCCACCTCTCTATCCCTGTCCCCCCAGCTCCTACAAACTGCCGTCTACGTTCTGTCCCTATGAATCTGACGGCCCCAGCGACCTCTCATAAGGGGAATCATACAGAATTTGTCTTTCTGTTGACAGCTTACTTCACTTAGCATATAATGTGTTCAAGGTTCACCCATGTCATAGCATGTGTCAGAATTTCCTTCCTTTTCAAGGCTAAATAATATTCCTGAACTAACTTACTAATTCATCTTTTAATCAAAGTGAGATATTTTAGAGTATCACTTTATCAACAAGTCTAGAGTTTGTAGGGAAGCTCAAGGCTTTGTCATGCGCCCAGACAGCATGACTAACAGTGGGGAGATGGAGAGAGCATGTGTTCAGCTCACAGAGGTCCATCTCTGCTGAAAAATTTCCAGTTCCATTGTTTATATGTCACCACGGCTCCTCTGGCGTTGAAGTAAAGATTTATGTGTAAACTGGTCAGAGTTTGGGTTCCATTTGGTTTTGTGGGGAGTCCTCATTTGGTTTCAGATATGCTGTTAATTTTACCTGCGGAATCCTATCATCAAAGCCCAGAGAGGCAAAGCAAGGGAATACCCGTATTCCACCAGACTTTGACATGCTTCTTTATTTTCATTCATTCCTACTTTCATTCACCCATTTGCTAAAGTTCTCACATTTGCTTCTTCGACTCCAACAAGCCAGAAGGAGACTATCAGGGCACAGAGAATGCCAGTAGCTCACTCATTCTGTCCTCCCCATCTGGTCTTTATCTCTAAACTAAAAGCCCCAGCCTGGCTCATTCGAAATGAGTCCTGAGGGACTGCCACCTGGGGGGGGGGGGCCCATTTGTGGGGCCCTATTAGTCTCCATCCACCCAGCCTGCAAATTACAAACAATTTACAAAGAAAGAGTTACATGTCCTGAAAACATGATCAGACAGTCTGTAGGATGGGGTAGAAACTTCCCTGGTCTCTCCATGTACCAAACAATGGGATTTGACCACCCAGTACCTTCTCAACAAGCTCCTTCCAAAAACAACAGTAATGAGAACTAACCAACCAGAAAATAGGAAATGGCAACTGACTGTCTCACCCACAGCCTCTGGCAGGGTGTCTCTGTTCTGCCTTTTAACCATATTAGAAAACACTATAGATCTAAACATATGATTATCACAGAACACCAATAGTCTTCTGAGCAGCAGCGTTTATGAAGCTGTGAAAGGGAGGTCCAGAAACCCGCAGCCAATAAAGTGCAGGGAAACAAAATTGGTCTTCCTCCACCCCCACGGCCTCATTGCTGTTCATCTATTTCAATATCATTTACGCGAGTCCTAATTTTTTAATAGACTTCATTTTTTAGAGTTTTGGGTTAATAGCCAAACAGAGTGGGAGGTACAGATTTTTCATATGAGGCCAATTTTTAAAATAAAATAATACCATTATGAGTGAAGATCGGAGAAAATGAATACATTTCTCCTCAGAGGTGAACCCTTGAAAGTACCATCTATCATCCTGTTCTTCATATGGAACTAATAAGAAACTATAAATTACTGGAAAGGGGCTTTATATATATATATCATTAGTTACTGTAAATCAATTTTAAGTTGGAAACTGGGTGCTATCAAATTTTCTGAGGCTTCTGCATTTCTTCCTATGTGTCCAAATAGACACCAGAGGGCAGTCCTCACTCTGTATATTTTTCTTGCTCATCTGATTTTTTTTTTTCTTTGAAATGATTTCAAAGTTGAATGTAGAGCACCAGAGGGCAAATCAGGACACAGCACACGCTGTAATTTAATCTTCTTTATAAGAGTTCCTCTGCTAAGTTTCTTACTGATGAAAATTTTCTCTCAAGATCTCAGTTCATCTCCCTTCCTGGTAAAAGACACAGACTCTTTTCTCTAATGTGTAAGGTACATTGTCTTAGAATAGTCATTTTTTTTCATGGTCTTCTCTCAGTGCCCGTTGTAAAAGATGTTAGAATTCGAAATTTTGTGTGTGGCCGGACAAGAAACTATCAATTCATCTAAAGACTGGTTGTCTAAAAGTAATTCAGACTCAACGTTAATCTCACCAGGAGGACCTACAAATAAGGAGACATCAGCCTCCCCAGAGATTCGAACAGCAAAATCTCAAAATTCATTTGACACAGGAACTCATCCTTTAAATCTTTGGACCATGGCTATCAGGTTCAATATTAATGGTTCAAAGGGGCAATTCACGCACTATGATAAGCAACAGAAACGCACAGAGGTGGGCTCATCTTGTAAGGTCCCAGGTAGAAAGCAGCTAAGCTGGATGTTCACCTAATGGTCCTCCCTGTGGACCAGCCGTGCCGTGAGCAATGCTGCCTAGGGAAAAAGCACTAGGATAGAGAGGTTGTCTTTTCACAACACTAAGGTCATCAAGGCAGAACTTAAAAATGTGGAGTTAGCACAAACTTCTCATTAATAAGAATTAAATCAGAAGGCCTAAAATAATTACATCAGTGAGCTGTGACCCACATCAGGTGTTATAGTTCCGGCTGGTAATGTTATCCAGTTCCTGCACACAGTAGGTGCTCAATAGGTGTTGCTGAATGAGCTGATGAGAATTTGCCAGAGGAAGACCCTCAACCACCAAACTGTCCACAGCGTAGCCCACAGCTTAGCATTAGCAAGTCTTCCGGGAAGTGAGGAAAGTAACCTTCACTAGGTCCAGACAACTTTAAATCCAAGGTGGCAGGTGAGCATTTGGCTTCCACCCGTCCCAGGACTGCAGTTATTTAAGCCTTTGGTGATTTTCAATAAAGGCTGAAGATGAGAGAGCATGGCTCCAGAAAACAAGCAGTGTTCAGGAATCTCAATTTGAAGAATGGTGTGGCACAGAATCAGGCAGGTAGTCCCTAGCCTGACCACCTGTACTTATCATGTATTCATCGCAGTGTGTGCTGTCCCTCTGTCGGAAGTCACCGTGGACCGCCTCGTTGTAAAATTCCATCACCTCTAAGGAGGAGGTGATGTTCTTCCTATTTTAAGTTTCAGCATGGTCTGCTGTTAAATAGCTATTTGTTTTCAAATTCTTTCCTTCTTAGCTTCCGTTGCCCTTTTGTTCTTTCTCTTCTGTTGCTCCCCCGCCCTTGACCCTTCGCCCTTAAGTGGAGGCATTTTTCAATACTCTTCCTTTATCCTCTTTTCAAATCCTTTACTATCTCCATGAATCATTTACTCTATTCTCATAATTTAATTATCATCTAACATTAAGGAGTTCAAAATGCCCATCTTTTCCCCTGGCCATCTTAGAGAACCAGTCAGTCCTATATTTCCACCTTCCTACCCGCCATGTCTCCATGGAGACCCCACTGTATCCAACATGTCCAGAACTAACTTCCTTCCTGCCTCCTTCTCATCCTGTTTCCCGGCTGAGCTGATGACCTGACAATATCCCTTGTCCTCTGACCAGAAGCCTTTAGAGTTACTTCTCTTCTCCCTCTCCACTGTTTACCTGATTGGTGAAAATCATCTCTTCATTTACACAGCAAATCTGCCTTGAGCACTGCACTTCCAGTGGCTGAGCCAGGTTCTGAAGTGTGTCAGTGAAGAGAAGCTGACTTATGCTGCATAACAAATAAGGCTAAACGCTCAGTGACCTACACCCACAGTTTTATCTTTCTTTCACATTCGTGTCTATTGTGCATTGGCAGTAGCTCTGCTCCATGTTATCCTGCCTCCAGGAAGGACCCTTGCAGGTTTTGTGGCAGAGGGAAAGGCATCTCTGGAGGGTCTGACCTAGGCACTAGATGCTCCAGCACAAATCATTGGCAGGAATCCCCACATGGCCTCACTCAGGAACAAGAGAGCCAGGAAGGGCAATCCCAGCACGTACCCAGAAGACAGGGAAACCAGAATGTTGTGAGAATAGTTCTAATAATGACCACAGATTGCAATGATAAATGGCAGAGTGTCTTTCTTTGAGGAGTTCTTTTTTCTAGGGAGGGCAGAAAATACCAGAGCTTGTCACTGTTCCGTGTGATATGGCACAGGACACAACAGCGTCACTCACAGCCCAGAATGACACAGGAGCACAGGCGAGGGGGTGTCACTTAGACAACACAGTCAGAGACAGTTTCTTAGGGCATATACACAGCCCTGGCTGGCTGGAGGGGAGGAACTTTACCTGATCAAAAGACATCTGGCCAGAAGAGACAACCTCTGTAAAATGACATGGTGCCATAAGGATGCCCTCTGTGCAATATCTCCTTACCCCTCTTCCTCCCTTTCAGGTCCGTTGCTATGGCTGTGGCAGCTCAAATCCACACCTTGGGAACCAAAACTAAGTCAGAAGCCTTTCCACCACCAGTCTCAACTCTCAGCCCCTTGTCTGCATCGCTGTCATAGTTATTCTTTAAAATTGTGGATCTGATCATATCACTCCCTCGTGCAAATTTCTTGAATGACTTCTCCTTTTTCACCTAAAAAAAAAATCCAAAATCCTCAGGATGACCTGTACAGTGTTCCACAGTCCAACTCCAACTCCTGTCCAGTCTCATATGCCACTAACCTTCCCCCATCCAATATCTAAGCCAGGCCATGTCTCGTGTGTGTGTGTGTGTGTGTGTGTGTATATACGTGCATGTACCCACATGTATGTGTGTGCGTGTGTATTGGGTTCTCCTTGACTTTTCTCTCATCCTCCTATGTAAAAATATTCTTAAAACTCAACTTAAATGCTGTATTATGTATCGCACCATTTTTAGCCCTTGCATATTCTAGTCATCATGTGCCAGCTGCTTTATGCCCACAATTTCTGAACTTGTTTTTCATGACTCACAATAGGAAATACATCTTAGAATCACACTCCAGTACATACACACAACAAAAACTTCATAAACAAAGCTTTCACTTACTACATGTGGTGCCCTCATATCATCTGTTCTACTGTTTTTTTTTCTCCTCCATGTTATTTTTTAAATGATTGTCATGACCCACTAAACTGCTTCTATGACCCACATTTTTAAAAATACTCTTTTTTAATCAGTTAGTTCTCATGATTACCCTAGGTAGGAGGGGTTGTTTTTATCTTCACCATACTGGTACTGAACTGGAGAATGTGCAAGCTGGCTAGGACCACACAGTAAGCTCAAGAGAGGTCTGCAGCCCACAGCTGAGAGTCCACCCAAACTCTTCTCCCTGACAGCCTGCAGCCTTCCTTGGGAAGCTGCCTCCATCCAGCCTCAGAGATCCCAGCACTGATTTTCAGCCTCCCCTTTGGCTTGGCCATAATGTGCTCCATTTTTGGTAGATGGGGGCATAGTTGGACCCCCAGAGTGTCTTGTCAATTTCTTAAGTGCAGGAACCAGTCATTGTTACACATTTGGAAAACCTAGTATTACGCTGAAATAGTGGATGCTCAGCAAATGTGTGGAATTAAATTTTATGGATTATGTCTGTGAGTCGCCCAGTAGAGGCTAGATGGTCTAATGCAGTTTCTGCTTCATAAGGCAGGAAAGGGTGTTACATACTTCGGAATGCTTTCTATCTCAGAAGGAGTTAGATAAAATGCCCATGCTTTTAAATCACTGACATGGAAATCCTTCTTCCGTGACCTAATGGTAGGTCTTTTTCTGTAATGGCAAAGCTAGAAAATATGGAGATGCCAAGAGTAGGCTTAAGAATGCACAGGCATGGTGCATTTCCACACTTGCAATGAATCGTTTGCTCATCAGAGCCTTGGTGAGGGCTCCTGTGGGGCAGCATGTGCTGGGCTATCTGTGCTAGTGCAGTCAACCAGATTTTACTCTAGCGCTCAGTGGAGAAAAAAAACCTAGAAGTTTCCCTGAGGCAAAGTCCTGTCTAAGCATCCCAGTCCTACGACAACCAATTCTGATTTTCTACAGGCTCTTGGGAACCATATTCTTGAAGCTTGCTTGGAAATGTCTCAGGATTTCACGGCCAATTCTGTTGGAATATGGCTCGCAATCTTCTTTAATTTTTGCATGCTGCAATACCCATTTATTAGACTTTCATCTTTTTGGGACTGGGGGATCTGCATGTTTTCTTTTATACTTGAGTCCTTTAAAAACGATCTTCTTTTTCCCCATTAATCTACCCTCGGTGAACCAGCCAAGAACAACTCAATCTCTCTGTTGAGTTCATATTTTAATTTTTTTTATCATCCTAGTGGTCATTGAGCTTCACTGGTCATCAGGTGAAACTGTCCACTTGCTATAATTGGTCAAAAGGCAGGTGGTGCATACTCCAAGGCTGGGAGAAGGCATGCGCTTTGAAATCTAATCTTGGATTTTCAGAGCGAAGGAAAAGAGAAGCCTGTATTCAAATGGAATTTCTGTACAGAAACAAGGCCTGGAAATCTCTCTTGAAACGCAAGGTCACAAGATTGCCTGCCCAGTTTTGCAGATAAATTTCCAATAAGCGTTCTCACTTTGAAATGGCTCTCATTCGGAACAGACGGCTGGTGTACGCCACTCCATTGCCGCTTTCCACCTCCCAGATATCATAGATTGAAATGCCCTTTTGATCGACCAGCTTTGAAGAATTCCAGCTTTGAAAACATCTTATCTTTTGGACTTGGCCTGACACAGGTGTATGACAATAGTTCAGGCAATACGTTAGCTTCACATTTTTTTTCAGTTAAGGCTTAACGGAAATAGCATTTTTTCCAATGTTGTACCTGATGCATATGTTATTTTTATTACTAAGAATAGCCTAATTCACTAATTTCTTCCTGACATGTGAGAAGGTATATGAAACTAAACCAGTTCTCTTGTGTAGAATGTATGGAGTAGGTGATAGCAATCAAGTTAAATTAATAAAGCA
>JAQQAC010013023.1:0-21057 GCA_029783875.1 Phataginus tricuspis
TGCTTTATTAATTTAACTTGATTGCTATCACCTACTCCATACATTCTGCACAAGAGAACTGGTTTAGTTTCATATACCTTCTCACATGTCAGGAAGAAATTAGTGAATTAGGCTATTCTTAGTAATAAAAATAACATATGCATCAGGTACAACATTGGAAAAAATGCTATTTCCGTTAAGCCTTAACTGAAAAAAAATGTGAAGCTAACGTATTGCCTAAACTATTGTCATACATCTGTGTCAGGCCAAGTCCAAAAGATAAGATGTTTTCAAAGCTGGAATTCTTCAAAGCTGGTCGATCAAAAGGGCATTTCAATCTATGATATCTGGGAGGTGGAAAGCGGCAATGGAGTGGCGTACACCAGCCGTCTGTTCCGAATGAGAGCCATTTCAAAGTGAGAACGCTTATTGGAAATTTATCTGCAAAACTGGGCAGGCAATCTTGTGACCTTGCGTTTCAAGAGAGATTTCCAGGCCTTGTTTCTGTACAGAAATTCCATTTGAATACAGGCTTCTCTTTTCCTTCGCTCTGAAAATCCAAGATTAGATTTCAAAGCGCATGCCTTCTCCCAGCCTTGGAGTATGCACCACCTGCCTTTTGACCAATTATAGCAAGTGGACAGTTTCACCTGATGACCAGTGAAGCTCAATGACCACTAGGATGATAAAAAAAATTAAAATATGAACTCAACAGAGAGATTGAGTTGTTCTGGGCTGGTTCACCGAGGGTAGATTAATGGGGAAAAAGAAGATCGTTTTTAAAGGACTCAAGTATAAAAGAAAACATGCAGATCCCCCAGTCCCAAAAAGATGAAAGTCTAATAAATGGGTATTGCAGCATGCAAAAATTAAAGAAGATTGCGAGCCATATTCCAACAGAATTGGCCGTGAAATCCTGAGACATTTCCAAGCAAGCTTCAAGAATATGGTTCCCAAGAGCCTGTAGAAAATCAGAATTGGTTGTCGTAGGACTGGGATGCTTAGACAGGACTTTGCCTCAGGGAAACTTCTAGGTTTTCTTTCTCCACTGAGCGCTAGAGTAAAATCTGGTTGACTGCACTAGCACAGATAGCCCAGCACATGCTGCCCCACAGGAGCCCTCACCAAGGCTCTGATGAGCAAGCGATTCATTGCAAGTGTGGAAATGCACCATGCCTGTGCATTCTTAAGCCTACTCTTGGCATCTCCATATTTTCTAGCTTTGCCATTACAGAAAAAGACCTACCATTAGGTCACGGAAGAAGGATTTCCATGTCAGTGATTTAAAAGCATGGGCATTTTATCTAACTCCTTCTGAGATAGAAAGCATTCCGAAGTATGTAACACCCTTTCCTGCCTTATGAAGCAGAAACTGCATTAGACCATCTAGCCTCTACTGGGCGACTCACAGACATAATCCATAAAATTTAATTCCACACATTTGCTGAGCATCCACTATTTCAGCGTAATACTAGGTTTTCCAAATGTGTAACAATGACTGGTTCCTGCACTTAAGAAATTGACAAGACACTCTGGGGGTCCAACTATGCCCCCATCTACCAAAAATGGAGCACATTATGGCCAAGCCAAAGGGGAGGCTGAAAATCAGTGCTGGGATCTCTGAGGCTGGATGGAGGCAGCTTCCCAAGGAAGGCTGCAGGCTGTCAGGGAGAAGAGTTTGGGTGGACTCTCAGCTGTGGGCTGCAGACCTCTCTTGAGCTTACTGTGTGGTCCTAGCCAGCTTGCACATTCTCCAGTTCAGTACCAGTATGGTGAAGATAAAAACAACCCCTCCTACCTAGGGTAATCATGAGAACTAACTGATTAAAAAAGAGTATTTTTAAAAATGTGGGTCATAGAAGCAGTTTAGTGGGTCATGACAATCATTTAAAAAATAACATTGAGGAGAAAAAAAAACAGTAGAACAGATGATATGAGGGCACCACATGTAGTAAGTGAAAGCTTTGTTTATGAAGTTTTTGTTGTGTGTATGTACTGGAGTGTGATTCTAAGATGTATTTCCTATTGTGAGTCATGAAAAACAAGTTCAGAAATTGTGGGCATAAAGCAGCTGGCACATGATGACTAGAATATGCAAGGGCTAAAAATGGTGCGATACATAATACAGCATTTAAGTTGAGTTTTAAGAATATTTTTACATAGGAGGATGAGAGAAAAGTCAAGGAGAACCCAATACACACGCACACACATACATGTGGGTACATGCACGTATACACACACACACACACACACACACGAGACATGGCCTGGCTTAGATATTGGATGGGGGAAGGTTAGTGGCATATGAGACTGGACAGGAGTTGGAGTTGGACTGTGGAACACTGTACAGGTCATCCTGAGGATTTTGGATTTTTTTTTTAGGTGAAAAAGGAGAAGTCATTCAAGAAATTTGCACGAGGGAGTGATATGATCAGATCCACAATTTTAAAGAATAACTATGACAGCGATGCAGACAAGGGGCTGAGAGTTGAGACTGGTGGTGGAAAGGCTTCTGACTTAGTTTTGGTTCCCAAGGTGTGGATTTGAGCTGCCACAGCCATAGCAACGGACCTGAAAGGGAGGAAGAGGGGTAAGGAGATATTGCACAGAGGGCATCCTTATGGCACCATGTCATTTTACAGAGGTTGTCTCTTCTGGCCAGATGTCTTTTGATCAGGTAAAGTTCCTCCCCTCCAGCCAGCCAGGGCTGTGTATATGCCCTAAGAAACTGTCTCTGACTGTGTTGTCTAAGTGACACCCCCTCGCCTGTGCTCCTGTGTCATTCTGGGCTGTGAGTGACGCTGTTGTGTCCTGTGCCATATCACACGGAACAGTGACAATCTCTGGTATTTTCTGCCCTCCCTAGAAAAAAGAACTCCTCAAAGAAAGACACTCTGCCATTTATCATTGCAATCTGTGGTCATTATTAGAACTATTCTCACAACATTCTGGTTTCCCTGTCTTCTGGGTACGTGCTGGGATTGCCCTTCCTGGCTCTCTTGTTCCTGAGTGAGGCCATGTGGGGATTCCTGCCAATGATTTGTGCTGGAGCATCTAGTGCCTAGGTCAGACCCTCCAGAGATGCCTTTCCCTCTGCCACAAAACCTGCAAGGGTCCTTCCTGGAGGCAGGATAACATGGAGCAGAGCTACTGCCAATGCACAATAGACACGAATGTGAAAGAAAGATAAAACTGTGGGTGTAGGTCACTGAGCGTTTAGCCTTATTTGTTATGCAGCATAAGTCAGCTTCTCTTCACTGACACACTTCAGAACCTGGCTCAGCCACTGGAAGTGCAGTGCTCAAGGCAGATTTGCTGTGTAAATGAAGAGATGATTTTCACCAATCAGGTAAACAGTGGAGAGGGAGAAGAGAAGTAACTCTAAAGGCTTCTGGTCAGAGGACAAGGGATATTGTCAGGTCATCAGCTCAGCCGGGAAACAGGACGAGAAGGAGGCAGGAAGGAAGTTAGTTCTGGACATGTTGGATACAGTGGGGTCTCCATGGAGACATGGCAGGTAGGAAGGTGGAAATATAGGACTGACTGGTTCTCTAAGATGGCCAGGGGAAAAGATGGGCATTTTGAACTCCTTAATGTTAGATGATAATTAAATTATGAGAATAGAGTAAATGATTCATGGAGATAGTAAAGGATTTGAAAAGAGGATAAAGGAAGAGTATTGAAAAATGCCTCCACTTAAGGGCGAAGGGTCAAGGGCGGGGGAGCAACAGAAGAGAAAGAACAAAAGGGCAACGGAAGCTAAGAAGGAAAGAATTTGAAAACAAATAGCTATTTAACAGCAGACCATGCTGAAACTTAAAATAGGAAGAACATCACCTCCTCCTTAGAGGTGATGGAATTTTACAACGAGGCGGTCCACGGTGACTTCCGACAGAGGGACAGCACACACTGCGATGAATACATGATAAGTACAGGTGGTCAGGCTAGGGACTACCTGCCTGATTCTGTGCCACACCATTCTTCAAATTGAGATTCCTGAACACTGCTTGTTTTCTGGAGCCATGCTCTCTCATCTTCAGCCTTTATTGAAAATCACCAAAGGCTTAAATAACTGCAGTCCTGGGACGGGTGGAAGCCAAATGCTCACCTGCCACCTTGGATTTAAAGTTGTCTGGACCTAGTGAAGGTTACTTTCCTCACTTCCCGGAAGACTTGCTAATGCTAAGCTGTGGGCTACGCTGTGGACAGTTTGGTGGTTGAGGGTCTTCCTCTGGCAAATTCTCATCAGCTCATTCAGCAACACCTATTGAGCACCTACTGTGTGCAGGAACTGGATAACATTACCAGCCGGAACTATAACACCTGATGTGGGTCACAGCTCACTGATGTAATTATTTTAGGCCTTCTGATTTAATTCTTATTAATGAGAAGTTTGTGCTAACTCCACATTTTTAAGTTCTGCCTTGATGACCTTAGTGTTGTGAAAAGACAACCTCTCTATCCTAGTGCTTTTTCCCTAGGCAGCATTGCTCACGGCACGGCTGGTCCACAGGGAGGACCATTAGGAGAACATCCAGCTTAGCTGCTTTCTACCTGGGACCTTACAAGATGAGCCCACCTCTGTGCGTTTCTGTTGCTTATCATAGTGCGTGAATTGCCCCTTTGAACCATTAATATTGAACCTGATAGCCATGGTCCAAAGATTAAAAGGATGAGTTCCTGTGTCAAATGAATTTTGAGATTTTGCTGTTCGAATCTCTGGGGAGGCTGATGTCTCCTTATTTGTAGGTCCTCCTGGTGAGATTAACGTTGAGTCTGAATTACTTTTAGACAACCAGTCTTTAGATGAATTGATAGTTTCTTGTCCGGCCACACACAAAATTTCGAATTCTAACATCTTTTATAACGGGCACTGAGAGAAGACCATGAAAAAAAATGACTATTCTAAGACAATGTACCTTACACATTAGAGAAAAGAGTCTGTGTCTTTTACCAGGAAGGGAGATGAACTGAGATCTTGAGAGAAAATTTTCATCAGTAAGAAACTTAGCAGAGGAACTCTTATAAAGAAGATTAAATTACAGCGTGTGCTGTGTCCTGATTTGCCCTCTGGTGCTCTACATTCAACTTTGAAATCATTTCAAAGAAAAAAAAAAATCAGATGAGCAAGAAAAATATACAGAGTGAGGACTGCCCTCTGGTGTCTATTTGGACACATAGGAAGAAATGCAGAAGCCTCAGAAAATTTGATAGCACCCAGTTTCCAACTTAAAATTGATTTACAGTAACTAATGATATATATATATAAAGCCCCTTTCCAGTAATTTATAGTTTCTTATTAGTTCCATATGAAGAACAGGATGATAGATGGTACTTTCAAGGGTTCACCTCTGAGAAGAAATGTATTCATTTTCTCCGATCTTCACTCATAATGGTATTATTTTATTTTAAAAATTGGCCTCATATGAAAAATCTGTACCTCCCACTCTGTTTGGCTATTAACCCAAAACTCTAAAAAATGAAGTCTATTAAAAAATTAGGACTCGCGTAAATGATATTGAAATAGATGAACAGCAATGAGGCCGTGGGGGTGGAGGAAGACCAATTTTGTTTCCCTGCACTTTATTGGCTGCGGGTTTCTGGACCTCCCTTTCACAGCTTCATAAACGCTGCTGCTCAGAAGACTATTGGTGTTCTGTGATAATCATATGTTTAGATCTATAGTGTTTTCTAATATGGTTAAAAGGCAGAACAGAGACACCCTGCCAGAGGCTGTGGGTGAGACAGTCAGTTGCCATTTCCTATTTTCTGGTTGGTTAGTTCTCATTACTGTTGTTTTTGGAAGGAGCTTGTTGAGAAGGTACTGGGTGGTCAAATCCCATTGTTTGGTACATGGAGAGACCAGGGAAGTTTCTACCCCATCCTACAGACTGTCTGATCATGTTTTCAGGACATGTAACTCTTCCTTTGTAAATTGTTTGTAATTTGCAGGCTGGGTGGATGGAGACTAATAGGGCCCCACAAATGGCCCCCCCCCCCAGGTGGCAGTCCCTCAGGACTCATTTCGAATGAGCCAGGCTGGGGCTTTTAGTTTAGAGATAAAGACCAGATGGGGAGGACAGAATGAGTGAGCTACTGGCATTGTCTGTGCCCTGATAGTCTCCTTCTGGCTTGTTGGAGTCGAAGAAGCAAATGTGAGAACTTTAGCAAATGGGTGAATGAAAGTAGGAATGAATGAAAATAAAGAAGCATGTCAAAGTCTGGTGGAATACGGGTATTCCCTTGCTTTGCCTCTCTGGGCTTTGATGATAGGATTCCGCAGGTAAAATTAACAGCATATCTGAAACCAAATGAGGACTCCCCACAAAACCAAATGGAACCCAAACTCTGACCAGTTTACACATAAATCTTTACTTCAACGCCAGAGGAGCCGTGGTGACATATAAACAATGGAACTGGAAATTTTTCAGCAGAGATGGACCTCTGTGAGCTGAACACATGCTCTCTCCATCTCCCCACTGTTAGTCATGCTGTCTGGGCGCATGACAAAGCCTTGAGCTTCCCTACAAACTCTAGACTTGTTGATAAAGTGATACTCTAAAATATCTCACTTTGATTAAAAGATGAATTAGTAAGTTAGTTCAGGAATATTATTTAGCCTTGAAAAGGAAGGAAATTCTGACACATGCTATGACATGGGTGAACCTTGAACACATTATATGCTAAGTGAAGTAAGCTGTCAACAGAAAGACAAATTCTGTATGATTCCCCTTATGAGAGGTCGCTGGGGCCGTCAGATTCATAGGGACAGAACGTAGACGGCAGTTTGTAGGAGCTGGGGGGACAGGGATAGAGAGGTGGCGTTTAATGGGTAGACGGTCAGTTTGGGAAGATAAAGTTCTGGAGAAGGTGGGGTGATGGTCGCACAACATTGGGAATATACTTAATACCACTGAATAGTACGCTTACAAATGGTAAAAATGGTTCATCTTATGTAAGAGTACTTTACCATAATAAAAACAAAAAGAATTCGTGTCTTCACAATACAAATACTTATTGAATGGCTGCACATGTCAAGTTCTATGCTGAGAGCTGGGAGACAGAAAGATGTATTAGATGTGGTGACCTCAGAAAACACCATCAACATTTCTGCAAAGATGTCACACATTTTGTTGTACCATTTTTGTCTTTTTCTCTCTGAAATTTCCCTTTGGGGTACATTTTTGTATCTGGTCTGAGAAGCAGGTTAACCCTATAATTATTATTTGGTAGTAATGATATTAACGATAATAAATATCACACTTGGAAATATTAAGTCCTCTAACTTTTACTTCCTTCACAATGTACCATGCTGACTATTGTAAGGGTGCTAGGTGTGCCTGAAAGCCCCGATTTCCAGCACAAGGGGGGCTGTCTGCTGCTGGCTCTCCATGGGGGAGGGGTGCTGTCAGGGGGCTGGGGCAGGAGAGGAGAGCAGAGGAGGGAGGGTGCAGGGCGGGGCCGATGCACCCAGAATGGTGGGTCCAACGGCAAAAGCAATAGGTGCTGCCCGCTGACTATCAATTAAGGTGCACTTGGGGCCTTCGGGCTTTGACTTTGGTGACTTTGGTGAGCCAACAGGCAGTTTTACGGGAAGCCACGAAATAGGCAATAAATCCAGCCAATGTGTCCCTTGTAATGATTCAGAAGTGTGTCTTCGAGTGAGGTGTAAATGAGGACGCTGGTTTGCAGTGGAGACAACGGGAGAACATCAGAGCCCAGGAAGACCCGGACAGGCGGGAGACAAAGCCCCCAGCCGCCCAGATGAGCCCTCGCAGCGGGCTTCCGAGACGCCCGAGAGGCCGACTTACCGTGGGGTAGGGGTGGGAGCAGAACACGGTGTATTTCCGGATCACGCCGTTCAGCTTGAGAGGAGGGAGCCAGGACACGAAGACCATGGAGGCGGAGGCTGCCGCGGCCTTGACCCCCGCGGGAGGACCTGGAACTGCAAGAGCCGTGCGTCTGGTCACCCGTGAGCGTCCGTCCCCCCTGCCCCCGGCCCCAGCCGGGCCCGGGGTCCCCTCGGAATCCATGTGGTGAAGCCTCAGAATGGGACCTTACTTCGCGGTGGGGTCGTTATAGAGGAAATGAAGGAAAATTGGTCATCAGGGTGACCCCAGCCCCACAGGACTGGCGTCCCTCTAACCAAGGGAGATCTGGACGCAGAGACGCGCGCAGAGAGAGGAGCAGGCACCCACAGGCCGAGGAGGGCAGCCTGGGCCGGACCCTTCCGCCTCTGCGCTCAGAGGGAACCAGCCCAACCGTCCCCTCGGCCTTGGGCTTCTGGCCTCCGGAGCCAGGCGGCACTCCGCCTCCACTGCCCACGCCCCTGGCTTGGGCGCTTCACTGCAGCAGCCCCGCGTCCTGACAAGGCGTCTCTCCTTGTCCAGTGAGCCGAAAGCCCCCCAGGGCCCAGTCCTTGGGCATGTCCTTTAAGAACCCAATTTTAGCAAAAACCTCACTCGGTCAGTTCAGCCAGACCCCCTTCAGTATCCATCCAGCTACCCTGCTATCCGACCAGCGTCATTCTCCGCCATCCCCCAGGGAACATCTGATCATCCCAGCCTGCCTTCGGCCAAAGGCCTGTTAGACTGATTCGGTCAGAACAGTCCTCACTCCTGACGTTTCCATCCAGCAGCCCTGGCCCTTCGCCTCTCCTCCTTGGCTATAAACTCCCCTTTGTACTTGTGCCCAGAGTCAAGCCCAGTCTCTCCCTTACGGCGCGGCCCCTTTGTGTAGACCCTGCCCCTGCAGCTCGCCATGTCCCCTGAACAAAGTCCGTTCTTTGTCGCTGAGCTTTAACAAGGGTCAGGAGTCTTACCAGAACTAGTCCAGCCAGTTCAAGTCCCTTTTTCCTGGGAGCCTTTTCTGCCCACTTCAGTCCGTGGCGATTTCCTGCCTCTGAACAGCTGGAGCGTTTAGCTTCTGGGTCATTTGTCTCTGCTACAGTGTTTGGGTCTGAATGGGCTGGGGATGGACATTTTACCTCCTGAGTTAGAGGAGCGAGGGGAAACCGCCCCTGTCATCAGACACCACTCTTCCCTCCCCAGAACACTGTGAAATGTCCTTTGGCTAAGGGGACACAGTCTTCCACAAACCCCCCTCTGTAAACCACCTAAGGAGGCTGAAGATGGTGCTGACAACATCAAGTATAATTTGGGAGGGAGACCGAATGCACATACCCTTCTCCCACCCTTTTGTTCCCTGGGTTGTAGAGAGAGGAGGGGCTGTGGTGGGTGGGACCCAGTGGGGAGAGGAAAGAGTCTCACTGTTGCTATGGGAGATGCCTCTGTGGGGGCTCTTGCCTGTCATTGGTCTGACTTTCCACATGGAGGGTGGGTCCCCCTTGATGCAGACCTTGAAATTCGAACTAATATAAGTCCCTTTTGAGACCTTGGAGAATCTCTGAGACAATGAAACTGCTTAGTAAATAAATATTCTTGGAGTTGAATGTGCGTCTCATGATTGTCCCCTTAAGTTAGAACAACAAAAAACCAGCACCAGCAGTGAGAGTTAACTTGGCTTAGACATGGCCACCATTTGAAAGTATAAAATCTTGGGACCAATGTCTGGCAAGCCCACTGACAGCAGAGGGTCCAGAAAAGGGAGCACATGTGAGCGATGAAGCCTGGATTACCACGTCCTTGGCAACGAGGCACCACGTGCTGAATATGGAGGACATGTGTTTAGGTTTCCAATCAACGAGGTCAATAGCTGAGACACCCCCAAACCCACATCCCGGCTCAGAGCCACAGGGCTCCTCCTGAACACCAGTGGTAGAGTAGACATTTGCTTGATGGGCTCACCCTCACGGATGACCCAAATTAGCCATTATCCTCCATTCCTTCTGGATGGCGTTCAATGTGCCTTGTTGCCAAGGACGCGGTAATCCAGGCTTTATCACTCACATATATTCCCTTTTCTAGACCCTTTGCTGTCAGTGGGACTTGCAAGAAATTGGTCCCAAGATTTTATACTTCCAAATGGTGGCCGTGTCTAAGGCAACCATATGGATGGTGTTCGCCATGACAAGCACTCCCTCCAGTCAGTTTGTTTCTAGGAGCCCAAATACTTGGTCAAAAACCACTTGAGTGGCTGCTCAACAGGAGTTGGTCACACTTGTTTCTACTCTGTTTGGACAATTGTACTTGTTATGTAAACCAAGATAATAGGCGCGTAAAAGAAAGCTGATTCTGCGACAACTGGTGGGACTTCTTAGGAAAGCTTTCTTAAAGGTAAGTTTTAAAAAAAGAAAGTTCAATTAGGTTTGGGCCACCACCATGAAGAAGAATGGGACATGTGGCAAAAATCGAGACAAATATATTCCAAAAACAATTCATGCAAACAGGTTTTTGGCAAGTGGCAACATGCTTTTACTCCACTATCAAGAAACTTAAACTGGAAATTGTAGATAATCCATAGTGAATATAGTTCATGGAAGAGAAGATGACATAGAACTCTACTCTCTTCACCCAAAGCTTAAAGACATGAGACCAGATCATTTGATTAGACAATGATTAGAGAATAAATCTATATTTGGAGGTTTTAAGTTGAAATACAACGTGTAAGGCATGTCTCTTGGTCACTGTAGGGTGTAGTGACTCACACTTTAATCGATTATTTCCAATAATTTGTGTTGGTCACATTAGATCAAAGGGTGTTTAACTGCACTTACTATCTCAACCCCCATCTGGTTCCAGATGCATTGATTTGGGGTCTCTCTTGTGCAATCTCTCCCTTTACGGTTATTAGAATTTTGCACAGCAAAATAACTACATGGAAACTGAGGACCAAGACCTTCTGAAAAAGTTCCCTGGATCACTGAGCCAACATTCTGAACTGGAATTAACATGTTAGTTCTAGTTTGGATTCTGCCCCAATGGGTAACGTGCGGGCCCTGCGGCCCACTGCAGGCCTTTGTCCAGCTCATCACTGAGTTCTAAGTTCTGGGAAAGTTCATTCATTCCTCTAATAAGCCTTAGTTTCCTCACCGGAGGCTGGAACAAACCTGCACCTCTTCAAGGTTGTACTATGAGAGATAATTCATGGAAGGAAGGCATATAGTAAGCACCCAGTAAACTCTAGCTGTCATTTGTAACAACCATCAGCATTTCGTTACACTACATGTCATGAAAGGATTCTGGCCTTTACTCAAAGACTTAGTTTTGAATGATAAACACCAGGTATTGAGAACGTCAGGCCAAGGTGGTATAGGACGATCTGTCTGTGACATATTTTCTTAAGTATTCCTACTTATCAGATTACATTTTGGTCATCTGCTTTTTTCTTATGAAGATGTTTGCACTCTTAGGAGGCAGTTTTCATGAATTCCTGGCCATTGTTGAGTGAATTTATGAGTCCGGATTTGACTGGTTAAGGTCAAGAAAGCAGCTCCTTGGCACCATCTCGTCCACATCTTCTGCTTTGCCCACATCCCTTCTGCCCTGCAGGCGCCCAGAGCTCACATTTCCCCTCGCCACTGACCTCTCCACTCTGACTCATGGGCACCTTAGCCCCACCATGTCCTCACCATCTGCTCTGCCAAACCTGCCATCCTCCTGTCCCTGTTGCAGGAAATGGCATATATACCTCCTTGGTGGCAAGAGCCAGAACTGGACTTTGCTTCCTGCCTGCTGCCCCTCCGTGGGTGTGTCAGGTTGCCTCCACATGGCCATGGCCAGGTGTTGGGCTATCTCCTGGCTTGGTGTTTTCCCATAACATTGGAACATCAAATGTCTTTAGCTTCCTGAAGTGCATGCCTCTCCCAGCCCAGAAGCTAGGGCCTTGGGCTCCTTCTGTCTGGAATCTTTTCCCATCCTCCCACTTACCCTTGTCAACTCTTGCTCATCTTTCAGGTCCTACTAAATATCAAATCCTCAAGAAAATCATCTCCAACCACTAGCCAAATTGGCCAGAGCTCCCTTGCTGTCTCTTCAGATTCTTCTCCTTCCTGTTTCTTGTCATCACCACTCAGAGGGATTGGTAAGTCTGTCTCCCCACCAGCCTTCAAGCCCCACCATGTTCTGTGCTGTGTCCCCAGGGCCTGGGCCAGTATCTGGGACATACTAGATCCTCAACACAGACTTTTTAAATGAATGGAAGAATGATCTTGTCAGCTACAGTGAGGTAGGGAGAATGTCAAGATGGTGCCTAATAGTCTCACCCTCTGACAGATACACCTGCATAATTTCTTCCCCTTGAACGTGGGAGGTACTTATCACTGTGCTGGGTGGATCATTCCCATGATCAGGTCATGCTATATGGCAAAAGGGTAGACAGTCTGAAGATATAGTCAAAGTTCTAATCAACTGACTTTAAGTTAACCAGAGGGACTTCACCAAAGGCAGAGTATCCTGTGTGGGCGTGAAGTAATCAGACAAGCCCCTTACAAGGGGGTCTAGACAGTGACCGCAATGGAGGGGCCGAGGTCCTGGTAATATGGGTGAAGGTTGAACCACTGTGCTGTGTATGTGAAACCATCATAAGATAGTATATCAATGATATTTTAATTAAAATAAAAGAGGGTCTATAAATCACCTCCTCTTGGCCTTGAAGAAGCAAACTGCCCCGCCGTGGAGGGGACATGTGACAGGGAATGGCGGGTGGCCTTTGGGAGCTGAGGAGATGGTTTCAGCCCTACAACCATAGCAACTGGATCCTGACAACAAGCAGTGAGCTTGGGAGAGGGTCTGACCTCAGATGAGACCACAGCCCCAGCCAACACCTTGAATTTAGTCTGAGAGACTCTGAGCAGGGGCTCCTACTAACCCCTACCAGACCCCTGGCCCACAGAAATGGTGAGATAATAAAGCTGTGTTGTTCCTGAGTTTGTGGTGGTCGTCACACAGCATAGCAGATGAATCCATATAGAGGTCTCTAATAAAATGTCTTAATGTAAAATATCAAAGACAGTGCTCTGAAAAAATATTGCCTAGGGTTGAAGTGGGACAAGAGTCTGACTATGTACACACACACTCAGTCAGCTCCATTTTGGTCTCATCGTTTTCCTGGTCTTAAAGATCAGGCACAGGAAGGTGTGTATGTGCACGTGTGCATGCATACGTGTGCATGTGTGATCCGTCAAGGTCCACTCAGACCCACCTGAGCCCAGAACTGTGCAGTGGCCTCCTGAGCTGCGGGCAGGTGGCTTGATGTTGGGTGGAGGCATTCGCAATCATGCCTGTCCTCATGGCCAAACCACGCAGGCAGGGCTCTTTTTTCTCCCCATTTCCACAAGATTCCCCTACTTTGGCCTGTGCTTTTACTAGGGAAATGGTTTCCAAACATTCTTTAAAGCAGACAGATCTTTTAACTAAAGTATCATGTGTGAAAACAATATGTAGCCCATTTGGAAATGGAGTGGCTCTTCTTGAAGCAGAGCGGGGAGCGTGGGGTCCCCGCTGGGCCTCTCGCTTGCCACTGCGTGCCCCTGAGTGCCATTCAGGAGTCCAGGACGTCCTAGGACTCCGCATGCAAATCACTGCCGCAGGGGAGCTTTGAGACCCACACTGCAGAGGTCTGGTGCCTCCTGGTCTGTGGCTCTGTCGGTGAGCCTGCTGCTGCTCAGAGCACACACAGCACTGCCCTGTGCTGGATTCCAAGCACTATTGTTATCCTTTGATTATTTGATGGGCAGGCCTTCCTGGGGCACATGATACCTTCAGTGTCCATTGGGGGGCAGCACTGCTGGTGATTAGACACACGGACACACACATACACATACACACAGTCCGTTGCTGTTAAGGTGCACTGAGGTTTGGTTACATACCTAAGAACACACCCATGAACATTCTCTTCAAGAGAATATATGGCTTAGGATGTGGTGGCCAGAGGACTCAGAGATCCCCTGATGTCTGCTTACATTTCACTCACTCTCAGCTCTACTCTCAGAAGTCCTTCCAAAAAGACTGTGGATCGTGGTGAGCAGGGAGCAAACACGTCGTACAGGGCTGTGTGTATCAGTGATGTACTCAGCAAATATCTGACCTTAAACACCAACACCTCTATTTATGCATATAAAATGTTTACTTTTGCAGAAAAGGATCAGGGCCAAAGCTACCTTATGCCTGCAGAATGAAAACAGCAATTGGAAAATCAATAGATTGTGTTTTGTGTTTCCTGTCCTCACGGCTTTGCTCAGATTATAGTCTCAACAAATCAAACAGTATTAGGATTTCATAAACGTTTTAGAATTCAGAATTAGTTATCGTGTGTTCAAAACCAGAAAGCCAGATCAGCAAATAATCTTTTGCATTCTTGCAGAGTAATAAAGGTACAAGTTCTCATCGATTAGGTAGTCCTTGGAAGAGAAGGTGAAACTTGAGCAATTCTCACAGATGCTCAGAAAATGCCCATGGACCTGAGACCACACTTATGAATCTGGCACTATGTCTGTAGGCCAGAGAATATGCTTATAGACCCAAGAATATGTCCATGGGCCCAAGAATCTTTATAGAGGCTGGGAACCCACTTAAGGCAGGCACAGAAAATGTGCTCGCTAAACAAGTATTTCAATTGCAAATTAGGCCCTGCAGAAGTAAACTTGTCTTTTTGTTTTTTACCTGTTGTTCTGTTTTTTAATTTATTTATTATTTTATTCTATTTTGGAATGTTTTACTAGGAATTTTTCTTTTAAAGGTGATCAGTGACCTAATTACATAATTTAAAACTCCAGGCCTGCTGACACTGAGGAGTTAGGAACCCTATTTTAAGAAACATGTTGAACATAGAGGACCGAGTTGACTGTTTGTTGCTAATGTATTAATATTTTTTACTTGTGAGAGCATTAATAAACACTGAAATTTCAACAGTGCCTTACTGAGGAAGAACTTAATAAATATTGGCAATTATCATTATTTTACTGCAATTTTATCTACATTGTTACATAATTCAAATGAAGTCGGCAGTGTAACCCAAACTTTAAAATGATAAGACTTTATAACAGAAGGATAAACAGGATCTAAATTCTTAAGTTGATCAAGCATTCTTTCCAGGATAATTAGCCTTTTCCCTTCTTTCAATCGGATACAAAATTGCATTCGGTTCTATAAACTGCTTAAATGCCTCTTTATGTTAGATACTAGTCTAAAGGGTGGCTGGCACCATTCTTTGCCATTTCTAAATCAGTGGATTTTTTTAATGTGAATCTGTGAGTAAAGCTCATTATTATACTAGTTTTTCTCTTACACTAGTTAATCTCTGCTCTGCTTCTTTTAAAAATGCTGATGAATTACCCTAAGAAAACATTGACCCTCAATTCAGCACCATTCTTGGTCCCACACACCAGCGAGAGTGGAACTCTTCACCTCATCCCGGGGCTAACTGGTTACGCCCGAGGCCGCTTAGCCACAGTCAATCATATTTCCATGTACCGTCAGCACCAGATACGAAGACAGTGAATGACTGATCGACAAATTAGACTCTGGAGCTCAGGGTCAAGTTCTGAGATGAACTCCATGATTTCTAAAACTGGAGGATTAATTAAAAATAGATCCAAAATCACCAGTCAATAAGGGGCCGGGGGGACCCTTCCTTTCTTAATGGGTTTCTGTACGTTCTTCTGAAAAATGCAGGTGTCAGGTTTTATGTTGCTGATCAATTTATTCCTGAAATAATCATTCCAGTGACATCTGTGCTATTACTTAGCAGTGCAAAAGAATGTTCCACCCCTGCTCTGAAGGAGTGCAGATCAAATAATCAAATATCTGGTGTCAGTAATGATCCCTGTGTGTGTCAAGCTAAGTGTTTCCTCCACACATCACTTGGCTTTTTATATCTTAATTCTATGCATTCTGATCATTACAGTCATTTTGTATATATGAGTGCAGCTCAGAGAAGGTTAGGTAAGATGCCCAAAGTCCTGCAAGCTGCATGCAGGTGACAGAGCCAACATGTAGATATGGCTCTTTATCCATTACATTTTTAGAAATTAAATTATAGCTGTCTTCACCCAGGATATAGCTTTGCAGAGCTCTCTATTCATGTGTGACTTCCCAGTGGCATTGAATTTGACCTTAGATTTCCCTAAATAATCTAATTTCCTTGAGCAGAATTGGCTGACAGCTGCATATTCTTGGGAAGAATTATCTTCCTGTGCTAGAAAAACTCAAGCTCATGACGATTAATTTGTGTGCAGGTCCTAACGCAAGAAGGGCTAGAAAGAGGGTGAAAGTAACATGTGAGGATGGGCTCCCAGACTGCCTGGGGGAGTAGGCCTGGATTTTCTAAGGTGAGAGCAGAGAGTGAGGTGGAACAGGGCAAGAACAGCAGAGGAGCAGTGCTGGGAACAGAAAGGCTGAAGAGAGGAGCCCACCCAGGCCTCTGTGCATGAGTCTCTAACTCTGCTGCCACAGGATGGGGGTCGGGCAGAACCACAGCATGTTTCATCTCTGTAGTGAAGGAGGTTGCACAGGCGTGGGACCTACCAATACATGGGCATTCATGAGCAAAAGCTCCCCAACCCCCACCCTGCTCAGCTTCCTGGGGAATAGAGTTCTGGAAAGAAGATAAAATAAATTTCAGAGCCAAAATCAGCACCAAATTTAGGTGTATGGTCACCTATTTAGGTTCCATGTTAACCCTTCCTCTAGTATAATTCTGTGTTCTGATTTGGAGAGTCCCACATGGGTGTCAATTTGACATCAGTTGCTCCTTCCCTTGTTAAGGTGGAGAATGCTTTCTCACTCTTGCTATCATATTTACTGCAACATTAACTGCTTTTCAAACGGGCTTGTATATGGCCCCTCAGTGTTTCCCTTAAAATAATGTGGAAAACTAATTACTGTGTAGTTTTTGTAGGTTTGGAAAATAGTCACACAACCAAGCCCAAACTATGGAACAGCAAGAATTCATGGTCTGAAACAAAATGCTCTGTGATTCAAAATTTTACTAAATCATCATGAATTCTTGAAAGAAATTTTAAAAATAGCGTGAAGTTCTCAAATTAAGAGCTTATTCTAAAGTGATTCTACAGCTGGCACAGGATAATATGACTTAGACTTTGACATAATTTTCAAGTGGAAGGATGGAAATAATCAGAGCTTACCCTAATAGCGAACGAGCCCCTAAAATGATCACAATGGGATACAAAACAGGTATGGCGTGTGTTACATCTCTAGAATAAAAGGCATTTTTGTTTAAAATAATACTGGGCCAAAGAATCAAAAAAAAAAAAAAGGAAGAAAAATTATAGGGGAAGAGAGAAACAATGGATAAATCAACCAGAGGTGACACAGGAAGTTGATGGTCTGAATCAACGCTGGAATATTTTGGGAGCGCAGCAAAGAGTTCATACAGGGCAAAGTCAAGAACAGGCTGATGAATTAATGGTGGGCTCTCTGACCCAGCTTCCCAAGAATAGCTTTAGCCTGGGAATGTTGCCATTTGGCAGGAGTCTTGAGCGTCCCCTGGCATTTCAGACAGGAATTCGGTGTTGCTCCCACCGCCACCCCATTTCTCACCATCCTCTTTGGTCCGGGTAAAGATCTGCTCACTTCGGACGCCATCTCCAGCACGTGTGAAGGCCAGCACCTGGATGCTGTAGTTGGTGTATTTCTCCAGCCCGTCCAGCTCCAGGGAAGGCTGCGTTGTGGTGACGTTTTTAATCTCGCCCAGCTCTGGAGGACAAGGAAACGCAGTCTGGTTAACGTGGCCGTGGACATGCGTCTTCCCCTACAGTGTGCTTACTGCCCGGCACCGGGCCCTGCGTCTCCATATGTCACACCCTGGAATTACTCAGAGGGACTGTGCGTGGCCTTTGCGTGACACCGACCCTCTGTGGCCTCATGTCCACCGTGCATGAACTCACACCCAACTGTCACAAAACACTGGGTGCAACATTGGACTGAGAAACTCAGCCATTCACTCCAAGCTGAGAGTTACAAACCCAACCTCAGCCCACAGTTGCCACTCCCAGAAGTCCTCCGGCTGGGGCTAACCAGCCTTGCCCCCCACACCCGATCTGAGCCCAGGAAGCCGAGGCCACATGAGGCTCCCTCTGTGGATATGTTTCCCACCACTCATCAGGAAGCTTCTGCAAGTTGAGTTTTGTTTTTTGTTTAAAAAAACAAACAGACTCTAACCTACATGTCTTTTTAAGTACTTAACTTCTTCTCATATATCTGGGTTGAAATGAGGTGGCTTGGCAAACTCCTCCTTTTACCTGGAGTGAACCTCTTTCTTAATGGAGTGACATGCCGATGTGACAGAAACTTGGCGTTTGCTAAAAATGCTTCGTTTTCTGGAGTGGGACCAGCTAATAATATTCAAAGATGGAACGTTATGCTCTCCCATATTAAGCATATTATACATGGCAATTTGAAAACTTACAGTGACGTGCTAAATACCCCCGTGAGTGCTCTGGATTCTGAAATGTGCTGCTTGCAGAAGAGCCAGAGCTGGAGAAAGAGGCATGAGGAGCTGCTGCCCCCAGGGCAAGTGGCTGCCCGGGGACTCTGGGTACCACCTGCGTGCCTGGGCACAGGTTACTAGGAGAATGGGGAGGGAGGCCGCGGTCTGGGAGGGATTCCCCTGTAGGTGGCTATAGTGAAGGCCACCTTTGCAGTAGGCTGTCTATCAGGTTTGTAAAGATAGCTGACAAGCCCTGCATGCTTATTTAGATGCCTGCACTGCTCTGGGTTCAAATGTTAATGCATTTAACCAGCACAACAATTCTATAACTTCCACGACCCTTTCATGTTACAGGTAAGGAAACTGAGGCAGAGAGAGGCCCAATACGTTGCTGAAGGTAAGGGAGTCTCATGTAGCAGCTGAGGGCCTGGGCCGAGAGCCCAGTGTGTGGCCTCATGTCCACCGTGCATGAACTCAGTGCTCTGCTGTGGCCACTGGGTGAAGCCATCACGTAGGCAGGATTAAATGCAGAGATTAATGCCTATCTGTTTTGTGATTGTGATGACTGTGGAATGTCTTTCTCAATTTTTGTTTTCTTTTTTGGTCACCCAAAGGATCAGGGTGGGACTGGACATAGGAGAAAAGTTGAAGTTGAAATAGTGCATGAGTGGCTAGGACTTGTGAGGAAATGGTATGTGAGGGGTGTTGGGTGCCAGACATTGCCCCAGACCTGAATCTGGGGTGCGTTCTGGGGGAAGGACGCTCTGCTGGGCAGAGAAAGCAGTGCAAGAAGAGCAGTCCCCAAAGGGTACCTTTAAGGTGCTTAAGGTCTTCTGGAGAGGCCCCAGGATGCAGACTTTAGGGGTCACAATTTAGAAGCCTTAAGAGATGGCTTATGGAGATGAAAAAAAGTCTGCTCATGGTGTGTGGTCAATGTGCACTCAGAAGGTTGCCAATCGTTGGCCCCAAGTGGGTCAGAAATGCTCCCCTCTGAAGGAAGGGTCCATCCCGTGAGCAACAGGTCTCTTTCCATTGTGTTATTCATTTACACTTCTCATTTCCCTGAACACATCTCATAGAGGTCAACTGGGTTGGATAAAAGAGTCCAAATGCTAATGGAAAAAGTTTAAGTGTAGATTTCATCAAGAGCTTTCAAATTCAGGAGCTTCCCACCAGGCAAAGATCCCACAACACACGTTCGCAATCGCCATCGGGGAGTGGGGTTATACGGAGGTGGTGCACCGGATGCGAGCTATAGGAGCCTTGCTAAATCATTTGACATATTGGGGCCTCTGCTTTTTTGTTTTTGCTTTTCCTTCTCTCTAAGAAGGGCCAAGGGGTGTCTACCTGGCCGGGAAAGTGCGCTCTGACTTTAGGAAGGGGGAGAAGTCTGTACTGCTCAGCTGTGCTCTTCCTGAGTGAGACCCCTTGATGAGAGCGTGAGTGCGTGGCTCAGAGCAGGGGGACAGAGGGGAGCACCCTGACCATTTTAAAGATGCAACAGTTCAACAACAGAGTCACATCTGCTCACGAGTTACTATCCATTTGGAATGAATATTTAGATATTTAGTTATTTGGGGTTCATACCACTTTAATGAACTGATTTATCACAAACCAGGACAACTGCAGTCAGAACTCCTTCAAAATTACCCCCAAGGATTTCTAAAACCACGTGTGCCCCACAAGCACCTGTGCTCTCTGGCGGGAGGACGCTTTCCTGACCAGAAGGTACTTGGTTAGATTAGCAGATATGGAGGAAATAGAAAATTACAAAACATGTCCAGTGCAAACGGTGCACTTCATTCGCCTCTCTTTCTGGTTCTTGTTTTTCCTATGGGTTAAGTCGGATTTCTTTACCTTCCAGAGCCCCAGTAAGGTAACTTAGAAAAACCTAGGAACTAAAGAATAATGTTCAGTTGAAGTTATGAGCAAAATAATATGAAATGAATACATAAAATAAACTTGGAAATCATACTGATGCTATTATAAGAAGGTGTTTTATTTATATTTAAAACAAATTGTTTTATGTATTTTTTATAGCCTCCCTCATTCTCAAAGGGTTTTAAGGCAGAAACCAAAATAGGGGTAGAAATAACTTCTGTGACGTGCCCCCATCTACCCCAGCACCCCAGCGCACACCCTCATTGGCACCTAAATGTTCCTTCACTTCAGAATCAACCATTTTTGTCTTGAAGAAAGATAAGACATGAAAAGTTCCTCAGGTTCAGAAGGAAATGGTGACTTTCCGAAGTACACCATTTTCCTAGCAATCCAGATGGACTGCTTCCATCAGGTCTTAAAAAGTATTTAACTTTCTGATTATGACACAATACCCAGCAATTTCACTGAAATACTGTATATTTTATCTGCCCTATCAAATACATTAATGAGTTTTATTTTATCTCTTCACATTAACAATGCCAAAATGCTATCTTATACATATTTTTGAAAACATTTGAGGCAACTGATAATCACAGAGGTAGTACAATCTGTCTCTCCTGGCCTCCACAAGTGTGTGAGAGCATGTGTATGTGAGTGTGTGAGTGTGAGAGCGTGTGTGTGAGACCATGTGTGTGAGTGGGTATGAGAACATGTGTGTGTGTATGAGTGTGAGTGTGAGAGAGCATGTGTATGTGAGTGTGTGAGTGTGACAGTGTGTGTGTGAGAGCATGTGTGTGAGTGTGTGTGAGAACATGTGTGTGAGTGGGAGTGTGAGAGCATGTGTATGTG
>JAQQAC010013024.1:0-10669 GCA_029783875.1 Phataginus tricuspis
GTGTCGACTCACTGGACAATCCCTCCTCTAAGATTCTGTGACACTTCACTTGTTTCCCTGTCTCCTGCCTCACTGGATGCTCCTTCTCATTCTCTTTGCTGGTTCTTCCTCCTGACTTCCATACATTGGAGGGCCCAGAACCTGGATTTGGGTTTTTCTCTACCTCCTTCCACAGCCTCGGTGATCACATCCAGCATCATAGCTTTAAATTGCACACACACAAACACCACATTTCTTTACTGAACAAGACTCATATAGGCAACTGCCCACTTGTCACCCCAAAACTTAGATACCTAATTGATATTTCAAGTCTCATATACCCCATAGACTTCCCTCCTTCAGTAGATGGAACTCTCATTCCCTTAGCTCTCTACACCAGAAATCTGGGATTCTGTGTTGAGTTGAGCCCTCCCAGACATTCGTATGTTGAAGCCTTGACCCCAGGACCTCAGCAGGTGATCTTATTTGGAAACAGGGCCATTGCAGATGTGCTTAGTTAAGATGAGGTAATAGTGGGGGTGGTGGGGCCCCAATACAATAAGACTGGTGTCTTTATGTAAAGGAGACATTTGGACACAGACACATACAAGGAGAAGATGGCCACATGAACATTAAGGAAGATATTGGGGAGTTGTGTCTAGACTTCAAGGAATGCCAAAGATTTTCAGCAAACTGCCAGCAGCTGGGGGAGAGGCTTGGAACAGAGTCTCCATCACAGCCCTCAGAAGGAATCAGCAGGGCCAACGTCTTGATCTTGGACTTCTCGCTTATAGGGCTGGGAGACAATATATTTCTCTTGTTTAAGCCATTTCTGTGGACTGAATTGTGTCCTTCCAGAATTCATAGGTTGAAGTCTTGACCTCCGATGTGACTGTTTTGGGAGATGAGACCTTTAGGAATGTACTTAAGGTTAAATGAGGTCAGAAGGGTGGGGTCCTAGTCCAATAGGACTGGTTTCCTTATAAGAATAAGGGACACCAGGGGTTCCTCCCTCAATGTGCACACACAGGAAGGCCATGTGCAGACACAGAGAAAAGGCAGCCATCTGCATGCCAGGAAGAGGACTGTCCCCAAGAGACATAATTGGCAGCACCTCCCTCCTGCACTTTCAGCCTCCAGACCTGGGGGAAAATAGATATCTGTTGTTAAAGCCCCGCATTCTGTGTTATTTTGTTATGGCAGCCCAATTGGACTGTGACAGTCAGCAGTTTGTGGGACTCAAGCAAACTAATGTACTTGGGAACATCCTTAACTACTCCCTTTCCCTAAGCTTCCCATATCCATTCAGTATCCACATCTTGTGTCTGTACCTCCAGAATCTGGAATCCACCTGCTGCTCTTTACCCAAAAAGCTCCCTCCATCATCTCTCACATGTCCTACTACTATAACTTTGCAAGTGGTCTCCTTACATCCATTCTTGCTCCTTCCAGTCCATTCCCTACACAGTATCCAGAGTCCTTACAGAATATGAAACAGGTCACGACGTCACTTGCTTGCTCACAACTACCCAATGTATTCCATTGCACTTGGGTTGTGAATCCTGGTCAAAGACCTCTCACTGCCCCCCACCCTTCCTCATTGTGCCCCAGCTACACGGCCTCCTTTATGGCCCTGGAACATCAAACACTTTTGTGTCTTGGGGTTTTGCATTTGCTATTTCTCCTGCATAAAATGTTTATCCCTACTCCCTTACACCCACTTGTCATGGCTGACTCCATCTCTCCGTGCAGATCTCAGTTAAAATGTCACATCCCCAATGACACAGCACAATTGTGAGTGGGATCTTTTTCCTTTATATTTTCTAGCTGGTCACTGGTGATTTTTAAGAAAGACACTGATTTTTGTAAACTTGTCTTGTAGCCATCAGCCTTGCTAAAAGCGTTTCTTAGTCATCTTTAGCTTTCTAATCAAGCACTCATAGAATTTGCAAATAATGATACACTTTTGCAGTGTATTGTTTCTAATATGTATCCCTCTTGTGTCTTCTAATTTACTACACAAATTTCACTAAAATCCACTCCCATGTCATAAACTCTCATAACACAAGTCATCTCAATTTGTACTTACATATTATTTTGTTGAATAAATAAGTGAATAAATGCACTTAAGCATCTTGAATCATTAGCGATTCAGCTTCTGCTCCCACCTCTGAACTGTAAGAATCATAAGGTGGGGGCCAAGACTGATTCTTCACTCTGTCCAGAGCCTAGGAAACAAAGTGGACAATCCTCTAATGCATATTGGGAAAAACAATGAGGTAAATGCAGATGCTTTAATGGAAGCAAGTAGTGGTTTGTTGAATGGAGGTAAAAAAACCCATTTCTGGCTCAAAGCAGAGTGCCAGATCAGGCTTCTAGTGGATCTCAGCTCCCAGTGGATGTCAGCAGCTAGAGAAGGGAGCATATGTGAATCAAGAAGAAAAATGCTGACTGCAGCAGAAAAAGGAGAACACACAGATGATGCACAAAAACAAAAAGGAAAAGAGTGAATGAACATGTGAAAAATGAAGCGTGATAACAATATAAATTAAAACAATGAAATATTTTTATAAATTTTGTAAACATACTTGCATTACAATATTCCTTGCTGGAAACGGTGAGGTGAAATGAATACTTTTCACATCGGGATATGTGACCATCTTGTTGTATAGCAACTCCACTCTTCAGGGTTCGACCCTTTAAAGGTTCATATTCTTGAACCAGGAATTTAACAGCTAGGGGCCCATAATTCTACTTTTAAGTAGAGGCATGTTTTCACACACACAAGGACATGGTGAACACAGAGGCCAGATAGAATCTGTCTTTAATCCACATCACCCCTGATTTATAAGAAGCATTCAGTGATGATTAGTGACCTGAATTTACCTGAAAAATGAACAGAAGTCTAAAAATAACAGACCACTCTGTGCCTACTCATTCCAAAGTTCACCGAAACTTACTTAAGCTGCTGGAGGTGGCCTCCAACTAGTTCAAGCCCGAATGAACCGAAAAGACCAACACGCTCTAAACACCAACCCCAATACCAGACACAAAACAAAACTAGATGCATGTTTATTTTTTGTAGTTTTTTATTAAGGTATTATTGATATACACTCTTATGAAAGTTTCACATGAAAAAAATGTGGTTACTACATTCACCCATATTATCATGTCCCCCATACCCCATTGCTGTCACTGTTCATCAGTGTAGTAAGATGCCACAGAGTCCCTATTTGCCTTCTCTGTGCTACGCTGTTTTTCCCATGATCCCCCCCCACACCATATGGGCCAATCATAATACTCCCTCCCTCCCCACCTGCCCTCTCACAACACTCCCCTTTGGTAACCCTTAGTCCCTTCTTGGAGTCTGAGTCTGTTGCTGTTTGGTTCCTTCAGTTGTGCTTCGTTGTTATACTCCACAAATGAGGGATATCATTTGGTACTTGTTTTTCTCCGCCTGGATTATTTCAGTGAGCATATCCTCCAGCTCCATCTATGCCGTTGCAAATGGTAGGATTTGTATCTTTCTTATGGCTGAATAGTATTCCATTGTGTATATGTACCACTTCTACATCCATTCATCTACTGATGGACACTTAGGTTACTTCCATATCTTGGCTATTGTAAAAAGTGCTTTGATAAACATATGGGTGCAAATGTCTTTTTGAGTCTGAGAAATTATATTCTTTGGGTAAATTCCTAGGAGTGGAATTCCAAGGTCAAATGGTATTTCTATTTTTAGTTTTTTAGGAACCTCCATATTGCTTTCCACAACAATTTGAACTAGCTTACATTCCTACCAGCAGTGTAGGAGGGTTCCCCTTTCTCCACATCCTCGCCAACATTTGTTGTCGTTTGTCTTTTAGATGGCAGCCATCATAACTGGAGAATTGTCTGTTCATAACCTCTGCCCATTTTTTAATAGGGTTATTTGCCTTTGGGGCATTGAGGTGTGTGAGTTCTTATATATTTTGGATTTTAACCCCTTCTCGGATATGTCATTTACAAATATATTCTCCCATCATGTAGGATGTCTTTTTGTTCTGTTGATGGTGTCCTTTGCTGTACAGAAGCTTTTAAGTTTGATGTAGTCCCATGTGTTCATTTTTGCTTTTGTTTCCCTTGCTTAAGGAGATGCGTTCTGAAAAAAGTTGCTCATGTTTATATTCAAGAGATTTTTGCCTGTATTTTCTTCTAAGAGTTTTATGGTTTCATGACTTATATTCAGGTCTTTGATCCATTTTGACTTTACTTTTGTGTATGGGGATAGACAATAATAAAGTTTCATTCCTTATATGTAGCTGTCCAGTTTTGCCAACACCAGCTGTTGAAGAGGCTGTCATTTCCCCATTGTATATCCATGGCTCCTTTATCATATATTAATTGACCATATATGCTTGGAATTTTATTTGGGCTCTCCAGTCTGTTCCATTGGTCTATGGGTCTGTTCTTCTGCCATTACCAAATGGTCTTGATTACTGTGACTTTGTAGTAGAGCTTGAAGTCAGGGAGCATAACACCCCCAGTTGTATTCTTCCTTCTCAGGATTGCGTTGGCTATTGTGGCTCCAGATGAAGTTTAGAACTATTTTCTCTAGTTCATTGAAGAATGTTGTTGGTAATTTGATAGGGATTGCATTGAATCTGTAGATTGCTTTAGGCAGGATGGACATTTTGAAAATATGAATTCTTCCTATCCAGGAGCAAGGGATGTGTTTCCATTTATTGGTACCTTCTTTAATTTCTCTCATGAGTGTCTTGTAGTTTTCAGAGTATAGGTATTTCACTTCCTTTGTTAGGTTTATTACTAGGTATTTTATTTTTTTGATGGAATTGTTTTCTTGATTTCTCTTTCTGCTAGTTCATCATTAGTGTATAGGAATGCAACAGATTTCTGTGTATTAATTTTGTATCCTGCAACTTTGCTGAATTCAGATATTAGATCTAGTAGTTTTGGAGTGGATTCTTTAGGGTTTTTTATGTACAATATAATGTCATCTACAAACAGTGACAGTTTGACTTCTTATTTACCAATCTGGATGCCTTGTATTTCTTTGTGTTGTCTGATTGACATGCATAGGACCTCCAGAAGTATGCTGAATAAAAGAGGAGAGACTGGGCATCCTTGTCTTGTTCCCTATCTTAAAAGAAAAACTTTCAGCTTCTCTCAGTTAAGTATGATGTTGGCTGTGGGTTTGTCATATATGGCCTTTATGATGTTGAGGTACTTGAACTCTATACCCATTTTGTTGAGAGTTTTTATCATGAATGTATGTTGAATTATGTCAAATGCATTTTCAGCATCTATGGAGATGATCATGTGGTTTTTTTCCTTCTTTTTGTTGATGTGGTGGGTGATGTTGATGGATTTTCGAATGTTGTGCCATCCTTGCATCCCTGGAATAAATCCTACTTGATCATGATGGATGATCTTTTGATGTATTTTTAAAATTCGGTTTGCTAATATTTTGTTGAGTATTTTTGCATCTATGTTCATCAGGGATATTGGTCTGTAATTTTCTTTTTTTGTGGTGTCTTTGCCTGGTTTTGGTATTAGGGTAATGCTGACCTCATAGAATGAGTTTGGAGGTATTCCTTCCTCTTCTTTTTTGGAAAACTTTAAGGAGGATGGGTATTAGGTCTTCACTAAATGTTTGATAAATTTATCAGTGAAGCCATTTGGTCCAGGAATTTTGCTCTTAGGTAGTTTTTTGATTACCAATACAATTTTGTTGCTAGTAATTGGTCTTTTCAGATTTTCTGTTTCATTCTGGGTCAGCCCTGGAAATTAATATTTTTCTAAGAAGTTGTCCTTTTATTCTAGGCTATCCAGTTTTTTAGCATATAGTTTTTCATAGTATTCTCTAATAATTCTTCGTATTTCTGTGGTGTCCATAATGATTTTTCCTTTCTTATTTTTGATTCTGTTTATGTGTGTAGACTCTCTTTTTCTTCTGGCTAGGGGTTTATCTATTTTGTTCATTTTCTCAAAGAACAAGCTCCTGCTTTCATTGATTCTTTCCATTGTTTTATTCTTCTCTGTTTTATTTATTTCTGCTCTAACCTTTGTTATGTCCCCCCTTCTCCTGACTTTGGGCCTCATTTCTTCTTCTTTTTCCAGGTTATTTAATTGTGAGTTTAGACTGCTCATATGGGATTGTTCTTCTTTCCCAAAGTAGACCTGTATTGCAATATACTTCCCTCTTAGCATGGCCTTCGCTGTGTCCTACAGAGTTTGTGGTGTTGAAATATTGTTGTCTTTTGGCTCCATATATGGCTTCATCTCTGTTCTTATTTGGTTATTGATCCATTGGTTATTTAGGAACATATTGTTAAACCTCCATGTGTTTGTGGGCTATTTCATTTTCTTTGCATAATTTATTTCTAGTTTCATACCTTTGTGGTCTGAGAAGATGGTTGGTACAATTTCAATCTTTTTGAATTTACTGAGGCTCTTTTGTGGCCTAGTATATGATCTATTCTTGAAAATGTTCCACGTGCACTTGAGAAGAATGTGTATCCTGCTGCTTTAGGGTGGAGAGTTCTGTAGATGTCTGTTAGGTCCAACAGTTCTAATGTGTTGTTCACTGCCTCTGTATCCTTACTTATTTTCTGTCTGGTTGATCTGTCCTTTGGAGTGAGTGGAGTGTTGAAGTCTCCTAGAATGAATGCATTACATTCTATTTCCCCTTTAATTCTGTTAGTATTTGTTTCACATATGTAGGTGCTCCTGTGTTGGGGGCATATATATTTATAATGGTTATATCCTCTTGTTGGATTGACCCCTTTATTATTATGTAATGTCCTTCTTTGTCTCTTATGACTTTCTTTGTTTTGCAGTCTATTTTGTCTGATACAAGTACTGCAACTCCTGCTTTTCTCTCCCTGTTAGTTGCATGAAATATCTTTTTCCATCCCTTTACTTTAAGTCTATTTATGTCTTTGGGTTTGAAGTGAGTCTCTTGTAGGCAGCATATAGACAGGTGTCGTTTTTTTTTGTCCAAATGTCTTTTGATTGGTGCATTCAGACCATTTACATTTAGGGTGATTATTGATAGGTATGTACTTATTGCCATTGCAGGCTTTAGATTCGTGGTTACCAAAGGTTCAGTGGTAACTCCCTTATTATCTTAGAGTCTAACTTAACTCACTAAGTATGCTATTATGAACACAATCAAAAGGTTTTTTCACCCCTCCTTTTCTTCCTCCTCCATTCTTTATATATTAGGTATCATATTCTGTACTCTTTGTGTACCTTTTTAGTAGCTCTGGTGACTGCTATTTAACCTTAGAAACACTTCCATCTATAGCAGTCCCTCCAAAATACACTGTAGAGATGGTTTGTGGGAGGTAAAATCTCTCAGCTTTTGCTTATCTGAAAATTGTTTAATCCCTCCTACTTTAAATGATAATTTTGCTGGCTAAAGTATTCTTGGTTTGAGGCCTTTCTGCTTCATTGCCCTAAATACATCATGCCACTCCTTTCTGGCCTACAAGATTTCTGCCGAGAAGTCTGATGATAGCCTGATGGGTTTTCCTTTGTATGTGATCTTATTTCTCTCTCTGGCTGCTTTTAATAGTCTGTCCTTATCCCTGGTCTTTACTATTTTAATTATTATATGTCTTGGTGTTGTCCTACTTGTGTCTCTTGTGTTGGGAGATCTGTGCACCTCCATGGCCTGAGAGACTATCTCCTTCCCCAGATTGAGGAAGTTTTCAGAACTTACCTCCTCAAAGACACTTTCTATCCCTTTTTCTCTCTTCTTCTTCTGGTGCCCCTATAATGAGAATATTATTCCATTTGGTTTTATCACACAGTTCTCTCAGTGTTCTTTCATTCCTAGAGACCCTTTTTTCTCTCTGTGCCTCAGCTTCTTTGTATTCCTCTTCTCAGATTTTTATTTCATTTATCGTCTCCTCCACCATATCTAATCTGCTTTTAAAACCTTCCATTGTGTTCCTCAATGATTCGATCTCCATCCTAAATTGGTTCCTGAGTTCTTGAATATTTTTCTGTACCTCCAGGATCATGTTTATGATTTTTACTTTGAAATGTCTTTCAGGAAGATTGATTAGTTCTGCCTCATTCAACACTTTTTCTGGTGTTGAGATTTTGCTTTGAACCAGGTTTCTTTGACATTTCATATTTTTGTGTGACACCTTCTAGTGCCCAGAAGCTCTACTCTCTGGAGCTGCTCAGCCCCTGGAGCGATGTGGGACATCGCAGGGGAGTGGTGCTGGTGCCTAGGGGGAGGAAAGAGCTGTTTCCTGCTTCCCAGCTGCTATGCCTGTCTCCACTGCCAGAACCAGTGGGCCAAACATACAGGTATAAGCCTCTATGTTTTGCATTTGTAGGTGCTTTAGGCTGGGCTTCCCTCTGGCAGGTTTTGCTTGTTTGTGAGCCAGGTGCCGGCTAACCCTGAGGAAGGCACAGCAGGTGGGGGGCCTTGGGTCTGAGTAGCCAGCCAGGGGAATGGAGCACCTGAAGATTGTGAAAGTTGCCAATGTGCTGGGAAGAGTGCACCTGGACAATTTTGTCTATGTGTCCTTTCTCCTGAGCAGTAAGCTCTGTGCAATCCTTGCCCCTTTATCAGCACTCTCACTTTTAGGAAGTCTCTCAGATAGTCTGCCCAGATCAGCCAGATATGGATTCTTGTTTTCCACAAGCAGCTGGAATTTCAGTGTCTCCAGGTATTTCGCCTGTCTTAGTTTTCCAACCCCACTAATCACCAAAGCACCATGCAATGTAGGTTCGTGCTCCCAGTGCAGATCTCCATTGCTCGGTATTCAGCAGTCCCAGGCCTCCATCCTCTCCCCGCTCCATTTCTCTTCTTCCCACCTGTGAGCTGGGGTGCAGGAATGGCTTGAGTCCCGCCAGGTCATGGCTTTGGTATGTTACCCTGTTCCATGAGGTCTGTTCTTTTCTTGAGGTGTATGCAGTCTGGCACAGCCTTCTTCCATGTTGCCTTTCAGGATTAGTTGTATTCATTATGTTTTTGTGTTATATGTGCTTTTAGGAGGAGGTCTCTGTCTCACCTCTCACGCTGCCATATTTAATCCCCTCCTTGCATGTTTATTTTTTAAAAGATTCATTTACAGCATCATTTACAATCCTGAAAAGTAAAAACAATCACCTGAGGAATCATCAGGTACCTTTTGAAACCTCCATACAATGACATTGTATTGGTTTACAAAATACTGCAAATAAACCAAAGTTATTTAATAAAATTCATCTCTGTTCTCCACTAAAATAAAAAATAGTAGTGAAGAAAGAATAAAAGTATTCTTCCTCAACATGATATATATAATGTATCTGAGACAACAGTAATGAAAGCCATATGCACTGGGATTCACTAGCGGGATTGCCGTGAGAGGCAAGGACAGGGCACTGCAGTAGGATCAGAACAAGAACAGCATGCATGTTGGAAAGGAAAAGACACATTTATTATTTGCAAATTCTGTGATTGCCTACTTAAAAAATTACAGATTACTAAGAAATGCTGCTAGCAAGGCAGATGGATATGAGATAATATTACAAAATACAGCAAATTTCTCATAAACCAACAATACGCAGCCAGAACTGTAACAACTGTTCACAATTGTTACAAACATATATATATGTTTTATGATGTAATACATGTTAATATAGAAAATGCTATGTATAATTATATAAAATATAATGTCATATATGCAATGTTTTATATAATTAAAACATTAGACCTATGCAGGACCTATAAATAGAAAACCTTACTGAGGGACATCACACAAGATTCAGGAAAATGAAGAAGAATATCAAAAGCTTGATTGAAAATATTTATATTGTAAACATCCATTTTCCCCAAATATAATCCATAAATTTAATGCAATTACAACCAAGACAGCAATGGTATTATTTTTCTTTTGTAACTTTATGAAAGTATTCTAGAGTTTAGATAGAAGAGTAAGTAAGCAATAATGAAATCTGGGGAAGAAAAGTAGAAATGATTGGGGGCAAGAAGTAAGAGACTATTTGATACACACCTGCAAATATATGGTCTTAAGAGTGGGTGACCTGCATAGGAAGAGATGATGGACTCAACCAAGGGCACATAAGAAAGACATGGCAGGACTGGCAGGTCAATCACGTGGCCCTCTGGGTGGTTGGGAGACGAGGGGCTTTTCAAGGCTGGGGAAGTAATTGTTGTCCATATCAAAGAAATGTTGGTTGCGGGGGAGGGGCAGTTAATGGTACTGTAGGGGTTCAAGTCCCTAAGCCACATTTTCTCTCCAATACTGGTGGAGAAATCATGGTGTTGTACAAAAAGTTTAAACAATTAGAAAAATATGGCTAATTTCTAGCTTAAGTCTTAAACCAAATTCAATTCTGGACAGATTAAAAAATTATATGTTAACTAATGAAAACATAAGAGTGCATGGTGAAAATAATTTTTTTAAATGTTAGAGGTAGAGAAAGCCTTTCCATGCATGACAGCAAAGAGAGAAAATGGTCAAATGCAAGCGAGGCTGTAGCAGCGTTGCTTACAATGGAAAAGAAAGAAATGGAGTAAGAAATGGGAGAGAAGAAGGAAATAATAATGAGGAAGTATTGGTTCAGTGATGAGACGAGATGTCCATGAGACCATGAGATCTCATTAAGGGAAAAAAAGCAGTTCACAATTCCTTTCTGTGTGTGTGAAACAAATATGTATGTG
>JAQQAC010013042.1:0-34906 GCA_029783875.1 Phataginus tricuspis
CACATGCTCATAAGAAGTATACATATTGTCTAATCTGGTGTTACAAATCTATTAAATTTGATACTCATGTTGAACAAACTTTATTTTTAATTTTTGTCTATTGACCTCATGATAAATTGAGAGAAAAGGACTGAAATTACCCATGATAATGAAGGATTTGTCAATTTATCCTATATATATCCAATATTGCTTTATTTGTATATTTTCAGATCTTTGTTTTCAGGTACACACAAGTTTATAGAGCTGTATTTCCTGAAAAAATTAACCTTTTATCATATTCAGTGACTCTCTTACTAAGCTTAAAGTGTATAGTGGCATACCTGTTTCTTCTGGTTGGTTAGTAATCTCCTGGTGTTAAAAAAAACTGCACCAGGTGTGGCTATTATAAACAATGCACAGCTGATTTAAATTTTGAAATCAAATCTGAATATCTATGTCTTTTAACAGCAAGTTTAATCAACTGACATTAATGGTAATTACTGGACTTATTTCAAAATCTTACTATTTAATCTGTTCTCTGGTGCTTCTTTTTTCTCTTTAGATTTTTTTATAACTCGATTCACTTTCTTTTGGGGTTTTTTTTCTTACTATTGCCTCCACCCTCCAACTCATTTGTGAGTCTTTTGCTCCATTTTTCTTCCAAAACAATATCTTAAGCTGCCTATCAAAGGATACAAAGGTCTTAAAACCTTTAAATCTCCAAAATCAAAAACCAATAAAAAGACCTGAGCCAAATATGAAACTAGGTGTCCAAATCATAAATATAAGTCAGTAGATTTTTTTTAAATACATAAATAAAAAGAGTGGAAAACTAGAATTAATCCAAAAATCAGAAAAATAAAGAAGATAGAAGACATCTGAGATGTATGAACAAATGGATGGATGGAATGACAGATGGAAAAAAGGAAGAAAGGAAGAGAGGGAGTTAAGTTAGAGAGTGGAGTGGAAAGAAGAGATAGAGGAAGGAAGGAAATTAGACCTTGTATCTGTTTTAGTAAAACCTCGGATGTATTATGTTTATTTTTAAATAACTGGAAAAAATCAATTTAAAACACTATTTCCTAATACATGAAATTCAAATTTCACTGTGCACAGTTTCACTGGAACAGAGAAACATACCTTTGTTTACCCATTGTCTGTGGCTGCTTTAGAGCTACACATCACAGTTGAGTAGCTGGCACAAGGCAATCATATCTCCTCGCACTAGTCCTTTTCAACATCATACTAAAAATCCTTGCTAATGCAATTATACAAGAAAAGGAACAAAAAATACAGACTGGGAAAGAAGATATAAAACGGTCTTTGTTCACAAATGACATGATAGCCTGGTATGCAGATCTGAAAGAACTGACAAAATAATCCTGGAATAAACAGCTATACTAGGGCTGTGGGACACAGCATAAATACACAGAAGTTAATCACTTTTCTATATACCAACAATGAACAAGTCAAAATTCAAATTAAAAGCACAGCACCACTTACATAAAACACCCAAAAATAAAATTTAGGTATAGATCTAGTAAAATACATACAATATCTTATGAGGAAAACTACAAAACTGATGCTTGAAATCAAAGAACTAAATAAATGGAGAGATAGTCTGTGGTCATGGACAGAAAGACTCAATATTGTCAAGATGTTGGTTCTTTCCAATTTGACCTAAAAACTTAATGCAACCCCAATCAAAATCCCAGCAATTTATTTTTGTAAATATCAACAAACTGATTCTAACATTTATATGGAGAAGTAAAAAAACCAGAAAATGTAACACAATACTGAAGGAGAAAAGCAAAGTTGGAGGACTGACACTACCCACCATAAGACTTACCATAAGGCTACAATAATCCAGACAGTGTAGTTACTGGCAAAAGAATAGATGAATTGATCAAGGAACAGAACAGATGGCCCAGAAACAGACCCTTATAAATATAGTCAACTGATCTTGACAAAAGAACAAAGGCAATACAAAGGGACAGAGGCCATCTTTTCAACAAATGGCACTGGGGTAAATGGACATACACGTGCAAAAACATTAAACTAGACAGAGACCTTACATCCTTTACAAAAGTTTCACAGAAAAATTCCAATTCCAGAATTAATAAAATAGGAAAAGGATTGGAAGAAACATCAGGGTAATGTTTACATTTGAACTAGTCTTAGCCACTCCTCCTAGCATATATACAGTTATAGACGGCATCAACTTTTACTTTCAAGATTGAGGTATCTGACCAACATGGAAACCAAATCCATACTTTGCTCAGGAGACATCCGATTATTCAATTGAAGCAGAGGAGAGCTTCCAATAACACCAGTACAGGACAAAAAAAAAAGAGGTAGAAAGGTGAAAATAAACCAAAACATATATTTTAAAACAGCACAAAAAACAAAAAAACAAGTAAATAATAACAAAACCACACAAAAGCTCAAACAATGTTGCATGGTCAAATTCTACAGATCTTTCAAATAATGGATGATTTCCTTGTACAGCACAGAAAAAGATGGAAAGCTTTTTACCTCATTCTTTGAATTTATGTAATTTTTATATCAAACCAGAAAAGGGTAACACAAAAAAACAAAATTAGAAGATCGAATTTGATTTCTCATTTATGATTATACCAAAACATATAAATCGAATATAGCAGTGTATGTTAAAAACCACCAAACCACTAATCACAATGACCAGGTAGGATTCAGTCTAATAATACAAAGCCCATACAGCATCAGTAAGTCTTTAATACGATTTAGTATAATAAAGGCTAAATGAGATTAATTCTAAATATACCAATTATAACCCTGACATATATATAAAAAGCAGCTGACAAACTTTAACACTTATTCCTGACTTAAAAAAAAACTCCTAACAAGTTGAAATAGAAGAAAATTCCCTGACCTTGATAATTACAGGCAAAACATTAAAAGCATTCATCAGAGTCAAACAAAGATAAAGATGAACATGTCCACTTTAAAAACTGAGTATTGTACTTAGGCCCTTAGCCTATGCGAAAAATACATAGAAACTATATAAGATTAAAACACTGGGAAAAATTTGCATTGTTTATAATGAACTTTTCATTTGGGAAACACAATTAACTGAGAAATCACTATAGCTAATACAAGTAATTAATAAGTTGGCATGATAAAATAAGTACATAAAATTTTCCTACAGAGCTACAATAATGAGACTTCAACAGAAATGGTAGAAAAGATCCCATTCAAAGGAATAAATTCTATAAAATAGCTAAGAATAAATCTGCAGGGGTAAAAGGATACAGGATGAAGGCCAATGCGAAGGTAACCTCCTTGAAGGACACTAAAACATGAATGGCCCTGCACCCAGGAAGAGCAGGCACATTAGGGACTGAAAGATTTGATATACTAAAAATGTCAATTCTTTCCAAACAAGATTTAAGGAAATTCTAATCACAGTCCCAATGAGAGTATTTTTCCTCTTTGCTTTAAAAATTAACAACTCTAAATTAAGAAGAATTTATGAGATTTAACCAAAGGAAAAAATCTATGTATGAGACTTACCAAAGAAAACCTTCAAGGAAAATAACTAGCACCTTCTAGTAATTATAAGTTTTCGATTTAAAGTTACTGATTTGAATTAGGGTGGTGCATTAGGAGACAATCCTGTAATAAATACATTTGACAAAAGATTAACACAAAAATTATTTTTAAAGATAAATAGTTATTAAAAAAAGAAGATGAAGGAAGTGAGAAGGCAATTTACAGAAAGAAAAGGGCAAGTCTAATTTAAAAAGATAAAACATCTCGCAAGCATCTGGGGAAATCAAAATTAAAATGCTAAGATACCCTTTTCTTTTTAGTCTTGCCAAACAAAAATAGCAACATTAAATGCAAGCAGGAATATGAGGACACAGGTACTATCGTATAATTGATGCGAGTATAAATTATTACAATCCTCATGAGATATAATCTGATACAATTTATTAAAAGGTAAAATGAACACATGATACTGAAAACTTCAATTCCATGTTTAGGAATTATCTTATAAATAATACCCATTTTCTGAAAGACTTGACACAAAGATATTCACTGCTTTCTTATGATAACAAAAACAGCCAAAAAAAGAATACCCTAAATGTTCATTAAAAAAATATTTATTTATTTTGGGGGCATTATTATTATACACTTACATGAACAACATTATGGTTACTAGATTCCCCCATTATCAAGTCCCCACCACATACCCCATTACAGTCACTGTCCATCAGCATAGTAAGATGCTATAGAATCACTACTTGTCTTCTCTGTGCTATACTGTCTTCCCTGTGCCCCCCCTACATTATGTGTGCTAATCATAATGTCCGTTTTTCCCCTTATCCCTCCCTTCCCAGGCATCCTACCCAGTCCCTTTCCCTTTGGTGAGTGGTAGTGCATTCTTGGGTTCTGTGAGTCTGCTACTGTTTTGTTCCTTCAGTTTTTTCTTCTTATACTCCACAGATGAGTGATATTATTTGATACTTGTCTTTCTCCACCTGGTTTATTTCACTGAACATAATTCACTCTACCTGTATCTATGTTGTTGCAAATTGTAGGATTTGTTTTCTTCTTATAGCTGAATAATATTCCATTGTGTATATGTACCACATCTTCTTAATCCATTCATCTACTGATGGACACTTAGGTTGCTTCCATTTCTTGGCAATTGTAAATAGGGCTGCGATAAACATAGGGGTGCATCTATCTTTTTCAAAGCTGGCTCCTGTATTCTTAGGGTAAATTCCCAGGAGCGGAATTCCTGGGTCAAATGGTATTTCTATTTTGAGATTCTGAGGAACCTCAATACTTCTTTCCACAAAGGTTGAACCAATTTACATTCCCACCAGCAGTGTTGTAGGGTTCCCCTTTCTCCACATCCTCACCAACATTTGTTGTTGTTTGTCTTTTGGATATTGGCCATCCTAACTGGTGTGAGGTGATATTTATTGTGGTTTTAATTTGCATTTCTCTGATGATAAGTGATGTGGAGCATCTTTTCATGTGCTTGTTGGCCATCTGAATTTCTTTGGAGAAGTGTCTGTTTAGATCCTCTGCCCATTTTTTAATTGGGTTATTTGCTTTCTGTTTGTTGAGGTGCATGATCCCTTTGTATATTTTGGATGTCAACCCCTTATCGGATACGTCATTTATGAATATATTCTCCCATACTGTAGGATGTATTTTTGTTCTACTCATGGTGTCCTTTGCTGTACAGAAGCTTTTTAGTTTTATATAGTCCCACTTATTCATTTTTGTTTTGTTTCCCTTGCTTGTGGAGATATGTTCATAAAGAAGTTGCTCATGTTTATATTCAATAGATTTTTGCCTATGTTGTCTTCTAAGAGTTTTATGGTTTCATGACTTACATTGAGGTCTTTGATCCATTTTGAGTTTACTTTTGTGTATGGAGTTAAACAGTAATCCAGTTTCATTCTCTTACATGTAGCTGTCCAGTTTTGCCAACACCAGCTGTTGAAGAGGATGTCATTTCCCCATTGTATATCCATGGCTCCTTTATTTTATATTAATTGACCATATATGCTTTGGTTAATATGTGGACTCTCTGTTCTGTTCCACTGGCCTATGGGTCTGTTCTTGTACCAGTACCAAATTGTCTTGATTACTGTGGCTTTGTAGTAGAGCTTGAAGTTGGGAAGCGAGATGCCCCCTGCTTTATTCTTCCTTCTCAGGATTGCTTTGGCTATTCAGGATCTTTTGTTGTTCCATATGAATTTTAGAACTATTTGTTCCAGTTCATTGAAGAATGCTGCTGGTGCTTTGATAGGGATTGCATGGAATCTGTAGATTGCTTTAGGCAGGATGGCCATTTTAACAATATTAATTCTTCATACCAAAGAGCATGGGATCAATTTCCATTTATTAGTATCTTCCTTAATTTCTCTTAGGAGTGTCTTGTAGTTTTCAGTTTATAGATCTTTCACTTCCTTGGTTAGGTTTATTCCTAGGTATTTTATTCTTTTTGATATAATCGTGAATGGAATTGATTTTCCTGATTTCTCTTTCTGCTACTTCATCGTTAGTGTGTAGAAATGCAACAGATTTCTGTATATTAATTTTGTATCCTCCAACTTTGCTGAATTCAGATAGTAGTTCTAGTAGTTTGGGAGTGGAGTCTTTAGTTTTTTTTATGTACAATATCATCTCATCTGAAGACAGTGACAGTTTGCCTTCTTCCTTGCCAATCTGGATGCCATTTATTTCTTTGTGTTTTCTGATTGCCATGGTAGGACCTCCAGTACTATGTTGAATATGTGGTTTTAAAAGGAGGTCTCTGTCTCACCGCTCATGCCACCATCTTTTAATCCAATCCCTAGTAAAGAAATTATTTAAAATTTTGGATAAAATTATGTATGAACTACTATGCTGTAATATATTAAAGAATATTTATAAAGTAGATTGATATGTACTGAGATACAAATGTTACACACAAGCCTGTAATTCTAAGGAAACAGTATGGTCCTATGTTAAAAACAAAAAAAAACTCCAAATCTATAAATATATTTGAGCATGCAATTTTTTAAGAGATACAGGTACTTTAAGTCAAAGCCTTGTGCTGTGTTCCCCTCGTTATCTAATAACTACCTTCATATGCATGGCATCATTCATATGAAGCATCTTTAATTATAAAATATTTTTCAAATTAAATATATTACATGTTAGTTACAGCACCAACCTATAGGCCATGATTAACTAATATATAGAAGTATTTGATACAAATCTTGTATATAAAGGAAGTACACAACTTTTTAAATCTGGAATGTAAGGTCTTCTTCAGTATGTGAGGGGGAGTTTAACTGCTCCCCAATTTCATTCATCCCTGCTCTGAGTCTGGAGACAAAAGGACCAACTTCACTGCAATTCATTTTGACTCTTTTCTTCAAGTCAGCACCTGCAATGTATTTCATGTAAAAATACAATCTATTGAAAAAGTCTTAAGAATTCTAAATTGGCATACATAAAATAAGACAGCTTCATATCACGTAAAGCAAAAGCTGACAGAACCTAGAGGAAAACCTGATGCATATACAATCACAGTGGATTTTAACAGGCCTCTCACAGTAACCAATGAAGCAAGCAGCCAAGTACATCCCTTTCAAGAAACAGGAAGTAGGAAAAAGTTAATCCCAAAGTAGAAGAAAAATACAAATTGAAGCAAAAAATTTTTAGAATAGAAAACAAATGTGCAAGAGAGAAAAAGAAGTTCACTCTCTCAAACAACTAATGTAAATGACAGACCTTTCAGAAAACTGATGATGGAAAATCTGTGGACACAAATCCCAATATCAGGAATGAAAAGGAGGGTAATACTAAGGAACTTAAAGATATTAAAACAATAAGACAATATTACTAACAACCTTGGCCCAATAAATTTGAAAAGAGCACTTGAAATGGAAAAATTTCTGGAATAAAACTTATTAAAACTGACAAAGAGAAACTCTGAAAACACAATATTGAAGAAATTGAATATGTAATCTAAACTTTCCTACAAAGGAAACTGGGAGCCCATATGGCTCAAGAGTATATTCTTCCAAATACATAATGAAAATATTTAACATCAATCTTAGAAACAAAGGAACAGCAAAACAAACTTGGTGAGAAAATTCTATGAAAAGAAAATAACAGGCCATTCTTTCTCAGTCTTGAGAAGTCCTCAACAAAATATTAGTAATTCATTCCTAGTACCAACATATAAATATATAATCAATAATGTTACATTCAGTCCAAAATTCAAGACTAGTTTAATATTTTTTAATTTATGAAAGAAACAGAATAAAGATGAAATCATATAAATTTTTAAGTACAGAAAAAAACTATAAAATTCAACAGCTATTTTTTAACATATTCATTGAAGGTTAATCTACATAAAATTCAGTCATGTTAAGTATATGCTTTTAGTAAATTTTACAGAGTTGGTACAATCATTACCACAATACAATTTTGGAAAGTTTCCATTATCACAAAAATATTCTTCACACCCACCTGCAGTCACCCCTGTTCCCACCTCTAGGCCCAAGCAACTACTAACCTATTTTCCTATAACCTTGTCTTTTCTGGACATTTTATATAAACTCACACAATATGTTGTCTTCTGTGTCTTTCTTCCAAATAGTGTATTGTTTTCAGTTTCATACAATTATTAAGAATGTGTCAGTACTTTTTCCTTTTTATTATTGAACATTATTCCATTGAAGGAACATAGAAATGTTTCGTTTATCCATTCCTCAGTTGATGGACATTAGAGTTGTTTCTGCTTACTGGCTATTATGAATACTATTGAACATACACATACAAGCCTTTGCATAGACAAAGATTTCATCTGTCTTGGGTGTACACATAGGAAAGGAATTGCTGGGTCATATTGTAAATTACTATTTTACTTAAGAAAAAAAACCTGCCAGAGACTTCCAGGAAGATGGTGGCATGAGCAGGGCGGCAGAAATCTCCTCCCCAAACCATATATATTTATGAAAATACAACAAATACCACTATTCCTAAAAGAGAGACCAGAAGATATAGGACGACACCCAGCCTGCAGCTACACCTGAGAGGACTCGGCACCCCGCAAAGCGGGTAAGATACAGAGCCGCGACCCAGTGGAACACGAGCACTCCCCCACCCCAGTGCACCGGTGGGAGGAGAGGATTCAGAGAGGGGAGGGAGTGGAAGAACAGGCCCACTAAATAAACAGCCCTGGTGATCTGCACCGGTAGCACTGACACACATCGCGTGGTGTATCGGAGATTGGAGAGTCAGAGGTGTAGGATCTGAGCCAGGGAACACACCCGGGTCCTCTCAGCTGCTCCCTGGGACAAAAGAAAAGCGTGCGCCTTTTTAGCGGTCTTAAAGAAACAGGGGCCCAGTGGAGAGCAGGATCATCCCAGCACACCCAGCCAAGCAGGCTGGGAGTCCTGGGAAATTTCAGACCCCTTGGCTGGTGACTGGGAAAAAGTAGCTGTACTGAGACTTCCCACAGAGATCAGCAGCCTCCCGTTCATTCTGGCCCAGGCCAGAGCTACAAAGGGCCCTGTGGAGTGGCGAGACCATGGCTGCAGAATAGTGGAGCAGCAGTGCCACCTACAGCATCCTCACAGAATCTACAGCCCGGTGGGCATTTCTTTTCTTTTCTTTTCTTTCTTTCTTTCTTTTTTCTTCCTTTTCCCCTTTTTTCTCTCTTTTTTCTTTTTTTTCTTTCTAAAAGTCTCAAAGGCCCAGCTCACATATGTGGCACATACCAGAGACCACATCTATTGCCATGAAAAGAAAGAGGAATATGGTACAAACAAAGCTTACCCAGACCCAGACAATACCCGAGAGGGAGTCTCATGGGATGGAAATGCACAATCTTCCTGAAAAAGAACTCAGAATAGAAGTCATAACCATACAGATGGATCTACAGACAAATATGCAAGAGCTGAGGGAGGAAGTGAGGGAAGTGAGGAAAGACAATGCAGAAATGAGACAAGCGAGCAATGGGCTTAGCAGCAGACTAGACGAGATGAAAGAGACTGTTAATAGAATAGGAATACAGAGAAGCTGAGGCAGAGAGAGGTAAAAGGATCTCTAGGAATGAAAGAATATTAAGACAACTCTGTGACCAGTCCACACGGAACAATATTTGTATTATAGGAATACCAGAGGAAGAAGAGAGAGAAAAAGGGATAGAAAGTGTCTTTGAAGAAAGAATTGCTGAAAACTTCACCAAGCTGGGGAAGGAAATAGTCTCTCAAACCACAGAAGCCCACAGATCTCCCAACACAAGGGACCCAAGGAAGATAACACCAAGACACATAATAATTAAAATATCAAAGATCAAAGATAAGGACAGAGATATGGCAAAGATCACCTACAAAGGAAAACTCATCAGACTATCATCAGACTTCTCAACAGAAACCTTACAGGCCAGAAGATAATGGCATGATATATTTAACGTAATGAAACAGAAGGGCCTCAGACCAAGAATATTGTATCCAGCATGATTATCATTTAAATTTGAGGGAGGGATTAAACAATTTCCAGACAAGCAAAAGCTGAGAGAATTTGCATCCCACAAACCACCTCTTCAGGATATCTTAAAGGGACTGCTCTAGATGGAAGCACCCCTAAGGCTAAAAAGAGGTCAACAGAGAAAATAAAATAATAGCAAAGAGCGCGGACCATCCAAATACTAACTAAAGACAAAGAATAAAACACCTAGTATATAAAGAATGGAGGAAGAAGAATAAGAAGGGAGAGAAATAAACATCAGACAGTGTTTACAATAACTTAACAAGAAAGTTAAGTTAGACTGTTAGATAGTAGAGAACCTACACTTGATCCTTTGGTAACCATGAATCTAAAGGCAGCAATGGAAATAAGTGCATATCTATCGATAATCACCCTAAATGTAAATGGACTGAATGCACCAATCAAAAGACACAGAGTAACAGAATGGATAAAAAAGCAAGACCCATCTATATGCTGCTTACAGGAGACTCACCTCAAATCCAAAGATATACACAGACTAAAAGTGAAGATATGGAAAGAGATATTTCATGCAAACAACAAAGAGGAAAAAGCAGATGTTGCAGTACTTGTATCCGACAAAATAGACTTCAAAACAAAGAAAGTAGCAAGAGATAAAGAAGGACATTACATAACGATAAAGGGGTCAGTCCAACAAGAAGATATAACCATTATAAATATATATGCACCCAACACAGGAGCAACAGCATATGTGAAAAAAATCCTAACAGAATTGAAGGAGGAAATAGACACCACCAATGCATTCATTTTAGGAGACTTCAATACGCAACTCACTCCAAAGTACAGATAAACCAGAGAATAAGTAAAGACACAGAGGCACTGAACAACACACTAGAACACATGGACCTAACAGATATCTACAGTACTCTGCACCCAAAAGCAGCAGGATACACATTCTTCTCAAGTGCACATGGAACATTTTCCAGAAAAGACCACATACTAGGCCACAAAAATAACCTCAGTAAATTCAAAAACATTGAAATACTAATAACCAACTTCTCAGACCACAAAGGTATAAAACTAGAAGTAAATTTTAGAAAGAAAACAAAAAGGCTCACAAATACATGGAGACTTAACAACATTCTCCTAATTAATCAATGGGTTAACGACCAATTCAAAACAGAAATCAAAGAATATATGGAGACTAATGACAACAACAACACAAAGCCACAACTTCTGTGGGACGCAGCAAAGGCAGTTCTAAGAGGAAAGTGTATTGCAATCCAGGCCTATTTAAAGAAGGAAGAATATTCCCAAATGAACAGTCTAAAGACACAATTACTGAAATTGGAAAAAGAAGAACAAAGGAGGCCCAAAGTCACCAGAAGGAGGGACATAATAAAGATCAGAGAAGAAATAAATAAAATTGAGAAGAATAAAACAATAGAAAAAATTATGAAACCAAGAGCTTGTTCTTTGAAAAAATAAACAAATAGATAAACCCCTAGCCAGAATCATTAAGAGAAAAAGAGAATCTACACACATAAAGAGAATCAGAAATGAGAAAGGAAAAATAATGACGGACCCCAAAGATATACAAAGACTTATAAGACAATATTATGAGCATCTATATGCTAACAAGCTACAAAACATAGAAGAAATGGACAACTTCTTAGAAAAATACAACCTTCCAAGACTGACCAAGCAAGAAACAGAAAAACTAAACAGATCAATCACCAGCAATGAAATTGAATCGGTAATCAAAAAACTACACAAGAACAAAACCCCCGGACCTGACGGATTCACCTCTGAATTCTATCAGACATATAGAGAAGAAATAACACTCATTATCCTTAAAGTTTTCCAAAAAATAGAAGAGGAGGGAATACTTCCAAACTCTATCTATGAAGCCAGCATCACTCTCATATCAAAACCGGACAAAGACCTAACCAAAAAAGAAAATTACAGACCAATATCCCTGATGAACGTAGATGCAAAAATACTCAACAAGATAATAGCAAACTGAATTCAAAAATACATCGAGGATCATACACCATGATCAAGTGGGATTCATCCCAGGGATCCAAGGATGGTACAGCATTCGAAAATCCATCAACATCATCCACCACATCAACAGAAATAAGATCAAAAACCATATGATCATCTCCATAGATGCTGAAAAAGCATTTGACAAAATTCAGCATCCATTCATGATTAAAACTCTCAACAAAATGGGTATAGACGGTAAGTACCTCAACATCATAAAGGCCATATAGGACAAACCCACAGCTAACATCATACTTTACAGCGAGAAGCTGAAAGCTTTTCATCTAAGTTCGGGAACAAGACAGGTATGCCCACTCTCTCCACTGTTATTCAACATAGTACGGGGGTCCTAGCCATGGCAATTAGACAAAACAAAGACATACAGGTATCCAGATTGGTAAAGAAGAAGTCAAATTGTCACTATTTGCAGATGACATGATACTGTACATAAAAAAACCTAGACTCCACTCCAAAACTACTAGAACTAATATCTGAATTCAGCAAAGTTGCAGGATATAAAATTAACACACAGAAATCTATTGATTTCCTATACACTAACGATGAACTAACAGAAAGAGAAATCAGAAAAACAATTCCATTCACAATTGCATCAAAAACAATAAAATACCTAGGAATAAACCTAATCAAGGAAGTGAAAGACCTGTACTCTGAAAACTACAAGACACTCCTACGAGAAATTAAAGAGGACACTAACGAATGGAAATGCATCGCATGCTCTTGGCTAGGAAGAATAAATATTGTCAAAATGGCTATACTACCTAAAGCAATCTACAGATTCAATGCAATCCCTATCAAACTACCAATAGTTTTCTTCAATGAACTGGAACAAATAATTCTAAAATTCATATAGAACCAGAAACGACCCCAAATAGCCAAAGCAATCCTGAGAAGGAGGAATCAAACAGGGGGAATTACACTCCCTGACATCAAACTCTACTACAAAGCCACAGTAATCAAGACAATTTGGTATTGGCACAAAACCAGACGCACAGACCAGTGGAATAGAATAGAAAATCCAAACATTAACCCAAACATTTACAGTCAATTAATATTTGATAAAGGAGCCTTGGATATGCAATGGGGAGATGACAGCCTCTTCAGCAGGTAGTGTTGGAAAACTGGACAGCTATATGTAAGAGAATGAAACTGGACTACTGTCTAACCCCATACACAAAGGTAAACTCAAGGTGGATCAAAGACCTGAATGTATGTCACGAAACCATAAAACTCTTAGAAAAAAACATAGGCAAAAATCTCTTGGACATAAACATGAGCGACTTCTTCATGAACATATCCGCCCGGGCAAGGGAAACAAAAGCAAAAATGAACAAGTGGAACTATATCAAGCTGAAAAGCTTCTTTACAGCAAAGGACATCATCAGTAGAACAAAAAGACATCCTACAGTATGGGAGAATATATTCATAAATGACACATTCGATAAGGCATTGACACCCAAAATATATAAAGAACTCACGCACTTCAACAAACAAAAAGCAAATAATCCAATTAAGAAATGGGCAGAGGACATGAAAAGACACTTCTCTAAAGAAGAAATTCACATGGCCAACAGGCACATGAAAAGATGTTCCACATCGCAAATCATCAGAGAAATGCAGATTAAAACCACAATGAGATATCACCTCACACCAGTGAGGATGGCCAACACCCAAAACACAAACAACAATAAATGTTGGCAAGGATGTGGAGAAAGGGACACCCTCCTACACTGCTGGTGGGAATGTAAATTACTTCAACCATTGTTGAAAGCATTGTGGAGGTTCCTCAAAAAACTCAAAATAGAAATACCATTTGACCCAGGAATCCCACTTCTAGGAATTTACCCTAAGAATGCAGCAGCCCAGTTTCAAAAAGACAGATGCACCCCTATGTTTATTGCAGCACTATTTACAATAGCCAAGAAATGAAAGCAACCTAAGTGTCCGTCAGTAGATGAATGGATTAAGAAGATGTGGTACATATACACAATGGAATATTATTCAGCCATAAGAAGAAAACAAATCCTACCATTTGCAACAACATGTATGGACCTCGAGGGTATTATGCTCAGTGAAATAAGCCAAGCCAAAAAAGACAAGTGTCAAGTCTTATAGTCCACTCATATGTGGACTATAAGAACATAGAAGAAAAACTGAAGGAACAAAACAGCAGGAGACTCACAGAACCCAGGAACGGACTAATAGTTACCAAAGGGTATGGGACTGGAGAAGATGGGTGGGAAGGGAGGGATAAGAGGGTAAAAGGGGCATTACGATTAGCAGACGTAAGGTAGGGGGGGCATGGGGAGGACTGTACAACTCAGAGAAGACAAGTAGTGATTCTATAGCATCTCACTATGCTGATGTACAGTGACTGTAATGGGGTTGGTGTGGGGGCCATGATGAAGGGTGTAGTTTAATAACCATAATACTGCACATGAAATTGTAGATTAATGATACAAAAAATAAATTATATAAAATTAAAATAAATTTAAAAGTAATAAATAAATACTTGGGCTTTTCTAAAAAAAGAAATGTTATCTATAAATATTTTCTCCCCATCTATGATTTGTCTTTCCACTTTTTTGATGTTTTTTAAATTTCTTAAAGAAGTCCAGTTCATCAATTTTTCTTTTCACTTGTGCTTTTATCACTTGTGTGTCATTCCATATTTAATCAACCTTCATTCTTAATTAAAGGTTCATAGAAAACTAATAAGAAAATTTTTTTTAATTTAATGAAGAGCAGTTATAAAATACTTACAGCTAACATCACTCTTAGTGGTTAATTACTGGAAGCTTCCTCCCAGAGATCAAGAAGGAGACAGGGGTATTTTCTTCATCACTTCTAAAGACAGCAGTGTACTAGTGCGTGTAATAAGAAAAAGTTTTAAATTACAAGGATCAGATTAGAATGGAAAAAATAAAACTATAATTATTAGCAGATGGCTTAATTACACATGCACAATAGACAAAAGTATTTACAAATCATGAAAATAAGTGAGTTTAGTAAGGTTAGTTAATACAAATTCAATACATAAAAACCAACCATCTTTCTACATCAAAAGGAATTTGTAAAAATTTTAAAAGGTGCCATTGATAACATTCAGATATCAAAGAGTCAAGAAATAAATCTAATAAAAGATGTATAAGATATACAGAACATTATGAGATAAATTAATGGAATCCCAAATAAATGGAGGAATATGTCATATATGTATGTTAGACACCATATTAAAAGATGTAAATTCTCTTCAAATTAACAGATTTAATGTGGTTCCAATCAAAATCCCAACAGCTTTGTAAAATGAGAAGATGGAAATTCAAAAGGACTAGTAACAGTCAAGGTGATTTGGAGAAGAAAAAGCTGGAGAGTTAATCCTTAAATAGGAAGATATAAAGCTACAGTAATTAAGAAAACATATTTGGCTAAAAGGTAAACAGACCAATGGAACAGAATAGCAAGTCCAGAAGAGACCCACTTGATTTATGACAAAGATGGCACTGCAGGGGGATGAAGACAGACATTCCAGCAAACGGGGCTGGGACTACCAAGCCCTCATTAGGGAAAAAAAAATTCTTGACCCTTAATATAAGACACACACATGCACAATCAATTCATGGTGGAGTATTGCCTAAATGTGAAAAGTTAATCAAATTCTAATGAAATATCAAAAATATCTTCAAGACTTTGTACAGAAAAATATTTTTTACATTTCTCCAAACACTTTTTTTATTGGAATAACCACTTTTTTAAATTTTGGTATCATTAATATAAAATCACATGGGCAACATTGTGGTTTCACTAGATTCCTCCCATTATCAAGTCCCCACCATTCTCCAAAGACTTTTAAAAAGAAAACAGTGGACTGAATTAAAATTAAAAATTTCTGTTCATCAAAAAAACATCAAGAGAGTGAAAATATAAGGGAAAGAGTGGGAGAAGATACATGAAATACATGTGTCCTATGTGAATAAAGAACTGCACATCAGCAAGAAAAAGATAAATAACCCAACTATAAAATAAAAGCAGAAGATTCAGATACTTCACAAAAGATAAAAGCTAAAAAAGAAATGAAAGATAACATTTTTAATCATCAATGAAAACAAATTTGAACCACAGTTTTATAAGGAATGCATAGCTAAAATGCTGGTGAAGGTGTTTAGCAACAGGAACTCTGATTTAATGCTGCTGGGAATAAAATTTGGTAATTTGTTAAAACTCACTTTGGAAAACAATCCCACTCCAAGTATCATTTCTGTTCCCATACAACCGAAATGCATGACGTGCACACTAAAAGACATGTACAGGGATATTCACAGAAGCATTATCTGGAATAGCTAAAACCTGGCAATACCCCCAAACATCCATCAGCAGCAGGATGGATAAATTGTAAATATCCCAAGGAGTATTATTACACTACCCTTAGATGAATAGTACAGAACGAATCCAATAAACATGTTGAGTTGAAGTCAACCTTAAAAGAGTAAATGCTGGATAATTCCAGTTACATCAATCTTGAAAACAGGTAAAATTAGTATTTGCTGATAAAAATCAGAATAGCCCCTACTATCTTCTGGGTGAGATATGGTTAACAATGAGAGGAAGGGGCCGATGGCAGGAGCTGTGCTGTGCTCCAATGGTCATGATTGTTTCTTAAACTGAACGATGACTGCACCTGTCAGTTCATTTTGTAGAAATTTATCACATACTTAAAATGTGTGCAATTTTCCGCATATACATAATTGAATTAAAAGATTTATGTTTAAAAAAATATTTCTCATTCCATATGCCCTACCCACTCCAGCAACCAATTTCTCTCCTCTTTTTAAAAGCCACACTCCTCAAAAGGGCTGCCTTTTCTGTCTTCCACTCTACTTTTACAATTATGTCCCTAGCAGAAGAGACAAAAAGACAGAAAAATAAATATATTAAATAACCTACACAGAAAGCAGTTAATATTTTGGGTAGAAGAACAGGAAAGTGTGAATCTAGACTGCAGAGGGGAGTAAGTATGCGGACCATTAAATACTGTGATCACACTGGTCTCACAAAGTATCATAAAATTCAGTAAGATCTCAATATTTCATATTCCTGATAATATTTGCTTCTAAGTAACTTACTTTTCATCACTTTAATTGCTTTTGCAGTAACTACTCTACTGAAAACTCTTTTCAACTAAATACATATGACAAATCAAAAACTCCAGAGACCGAGATTCCTCTGAAATAAAAGGGCTTACTGAGCCTTTACAGACGCAGCCAGAAAAAGGACTGAGACAGGAAGTTTCTGCTGCACCAACAGCAAGGCTGTTAACAGAAACAATTTGTCCACCAGACTCAAGCAACAGGGAAAATTCATAAGGGGTCTCAAGGAAGAGAGTTCTTTAAACTCACACTGGCTGGAGACAAGGCAGGTGGGCTAACTGGAAGGCGGAAGTTCTGGGGGTGGGTAGTTAGTTCCCAGAGAAGGCTGTGGTTGGTTGGCAGGCAGTCGGGGACTATTCATAGGGCAGAGGGAAGCAGCAGGTCTGCGGGCCTTCTAGGTAATTACTGATGTGACTCCATTGAGGACTGCGAGTCTGGGGAGCCATGGATCATGGCTATTGACTACCTTCCCTCATCTCTCCCCCTATTCTTCAGCTCTTATGTCGCTTAATTTTAGAACATCTCAGAATCTGCCCTCATCATTTCCCCTTTTACACCAAGATACTTCACAGAGATCATCACTAAGGAATGTCTGTTGTGCATGTGAGTATGTTTAAATGGCCCTTTTATGTTCAGGATGTTGTCCTGTGTGGCTAGGAAAGCACATTTCTAGGAAGGCACGTTCCACAGAGGAGGGAAATTTAAAGGCACTGTCAGATGTCCCGGGCCAATTATGGGCAACAAGAGGGTAAGAAAGTGAGAGAACCATCAGTCAGCTCTCCTACGGGGTCTTCAAAATTTCCTTTTCTTCTGGAAAGGTATAGGTGTCTTATTTAATCTGTTGAGCAAGCATATTATTGGCTAGAGTTTGGTTCCTAACCTTACATAATTGGGAAGAACAACAAATACAAAGTTTAAATAAAAAAACACCAAGCAAAATTAAAAGCAGAGCAACGAATACATTGTCACAGTTTTGATCCATGAGCCCCATGACCCAAACCACTGTGTTAATGTCTCCCCTCTGTCAGGGCGGCTCCCTCAGGGCCCTTGTCTGTGTCCTCATATGACTGAATAAACATTCCATTAGCAGAACTGTCAGGTAATAATAAACACATTCAGGCTGTGTGACTGCACAGGCACTCCCCTAGGAGGCAGTCCAGATGTCTAAGGCCATTCTGCTTTGAAGGACACTTTCCTCATGGAAGATCTTTCAGTGTATAATAAGGACAAGCTTCATCAGCTATCATTTAGCACTTGCTGAGTGAATTTCATACAGGCTTCTATATGTACCATTACATTCCTTAGGCCAACAGAGGGAACACCAACAGTAGACAAATTATCATACTCGTTAAAGACAAAACAAGTCCACCTGGATTTAAGGAAAGGGACATTGGCAACTTCTGTAACTGGGGGGCAAGTTTTCCCTTGTACCCAAGGAAAACCTAGGGCACAACAGCCAAGCCAACCATGGGGAGCCATGGCACAAGATTAGTCACACACAGGCACTGGGTCTCATTTGGGGCCAGCCAGTAAATGCCCGGATGGCTTGACCATTCTTTCCCAAAGCAATCGCTTGATTTTAGCACACAACAGACCTGGAGCAGCCCTTTACAGCACTTTACCAGGCACAAAACCTCCAGGCTGGATTCTATGGTAGGGAAGGTGGTCCTCTTTGTTACTGTAAAAAAACTGTTTTACTCAGAAGTGAGTTTTACTAACAGCTTCAATAAGCCCTTGGCAAAGTAAGGACTCCCCCTTTATTACTAAAGAGCCTAAGGTCACAGGGGAAAGATGTATAGGTCTTATTCTAACTTTGAAAGGGAAAGCTTGTTTTCCAAAGTGGGTTCATATGCAAAAGAACTATAGATGAAGTTTCTGACAAAGGCATTTTTAGCTTCATTTACCAACACAGAGGATACTGGATGAAAATGTTGTAATACCTGTCAGATGCCACATACCGGTTGGACAATTTGACCAGTAAAATGAGTTTCTCCCATCACTATGTAAAGTGGAAAGGGTTCCCCAGGTTGCTATAACTGCCTCCATTACTATATCATACACAGAGAGTGCAATGCCATGGTGAACAGAGAAAGCTTCAACCCACCCAGGAAACACACATACAAGAGGGACAACCAACAACTCATACTCAATGGCAGCTGAAGGAAGCCCACCTGCAAATATGCAAAGACTCCAGAGGTAGGAGGTAAAAGCAGGACTTACCTGGGGGCCAGGAAGAGCCATGTGCCCAAAGCCTGGGTTTCTCACAGCCTTGACTGTTGATTTTATAACCACTGTTAGCCCGTCTTAATTTCTCTGATTCAGGAGCAGACTGTTGCCATGCCACAAGGGCATCAGAATGGCAAAGGCCTTGCAACAGGGGATCATTTCTGGAGAAGCAGAATGGACTTTACCCACATTTGCCACAGTCTTTATAGGCTCTCATGTTGCTCCTCTGCATGAAGGTCAGCTGGGGCCCTTCCCTGGTGTGAGCCTCAATTCTGATAACAGAAACTTCAGAAGGTTAAGAGATTATGAATGACAACATTATACGATGCCATATCAGGGTTCTGGGAATAATTTTTTTATGTGGCTATCATTAATGTACAATTACATTAACAACATTATGGTTACTAGGGACCACCTATTATCAATTCCCCACCACATAACGGATTACAGTCACTGTCCATCAGCATGGTAAGATGCTCTAGAAACACTACTTGTCTTCTCTGTGTTATACTGCCTTCCCTGTGACCCCCACCCTACATTATACACGCTAATTGTAATGCCCCCTTTTCCCCCTTTATCCCTCCCTTCCCAGCCATCCTCCCCAATCCCTTTCCCTTTGGTAACTGTTAGTTCATTCTTGGTTTCTGTGAGTCTGCAGCTGTTTTGTTCCTTCAGTTTTTTCTTTGTTCTTATACTCCACAGATGAGTGATAGCATTTGATACTTGTCTTCCTCGGCCTGGCTTATTTCTCTGAGCATAATACCCTCTTGCCCCATCCATGTTGTTGCAAATGGTATGGTTTGTTTCTTTCTTAGGGCTGAGTAGTATTCCATTGTGTATATGTACCATCTCTTCTCTATCCATGCATCTACTGATGGACACTTAGGTTGCTTCCATATCTTAGGTATTGTAAATTGTGCTGCAGTGAACATAAAGGTGCATATGTCTTTTTGAATCTGAGAAGTTGTTTTCTTTGGGTAAATTCCAGGAGTGGAATGCCTGGGTCAAAATGGTATTTCTATTTTTAGTTTTTTGAGAAACCTCCATTTTGCTTTCTACAAACATTGAACTAGTTTACATTCCCACTAGCAGTGTAGGGGGGTTCACCAGTATTTGCATCTCCTAGTCTTTTGAATGTTGAGCATCCTACCTGGTGTGAGGTGATACCTCATTGTGGCTTTAATGTGCTTTTCCCTAATAATTCACAACGTGCAATATCCTTACATGTGCCTGTTGGTCATCTGAGTTTCTTCTCTGGAGAATTGTCTGTTCATATCCTCTGACCATTTTTGGCTGTTGAGCCATGTGAGTTCTTTATATATTTTGGATATTAAGCCCTTATTGGCTATGTCATTTAGAAATGTACTGTCCCGTACTGCAGGATGCCTTTTTGTCCTGCTGATGGTGCCCTCTGCTGTACAGAAGCTTTTAGCATGATCTTGTCCCACTTGTTCATTTTTGCTTTTGTTTCTGTTGCCCAAGGAGATTCATTCAGGATAGAGTTTCTCATGTTTATAGTCAAGAGATTTTTTTGCCTATGTGTTCCTCTAAGAGTTTTATGGTTTCGTGACATTCATTCAGGTCTTTTATCCATTTTGAGCTTTGTTTTGTGTATGGGTTTAGACAGTAATCCAGTTTCATTCTCTTGCATGTGGCTGTCCAGTTTTGCCACCACAAGTTATTAAAGAGACTGTCATTTCCCCTTGTATATCCATGGCTCCTTTATTGTATATTAATTGTCCGTATATGCTTAGGTCCATATCTGGTCTCCCTAGTCTGTTCCATCGGTCTGTGGGTGTGTTCTTGTGCCAGCACCAAATTGTCAGTGGCTTTGTAGTAGAGCTTGAAGTCGGGGAGCATAATCCACCCAGATTTTACTCTTTCTTCTCAGGATTGCTGTGGCTATTCAGGGTCTTTTGTGGTTTCAAATAAATTTTAGAAGTATTTGCTGTAGCTTGTTGAAGAATGCTGTTGGTATTTTGATATGAATTGCTTTGAATCTGTAGACTGTTTTAGGCAGAATGGCCATTTTGACAAGATTAATTCTTCCTATCCATAAGCATGGGATGTATTTCCATTTTTTGGAACCTTTAATTTCATTCATGACTGTCTTGTAGGTTTCATGGTATATGTCTTACACTTCCTTGGTTAGGATTATTCCTAGGTTTTTTACTCTTTTTGATGCCACTGTGAATGGAATTTTTTCCTGGTTACTTTCTCCTAGTTCATCCTTCGTGTATAGGAATGCAAAAGAATTCTGTCTATTAATTTTGTATCCTGCAACCTTGCTGAATTTAGATATTAGATCTGGTAGTTTTGGAGTGGATTCTTTAGGGATTTTTATGTACAATATCATGTCATCTGCAAAAAGGGACAGTTTAACCTCTTCTTTACCAGTCTGGATGCATTTTATTTCTTTGTGTTGACTGATTGCCATGGCTAAGAATGCCAGAATCATGCTGACTAAAATTGAGGAGAGTGGGCATCCTTGCCTTATTCCTCATCTTAAAAGGACAAGTTTTCAGCTTCTCTGTATTAAGTATTATGTTGTCTGTGGGTTTGTCATATGTGGCCCTTATTATGTTGAGGACTTGCCCTCTATACCCATTTTTTGAGTGTTTTTATCCTGAGTGGATGTTAAATTTTGTCGAATGCTTTTCAGCATCTATGGAGATGATCATGGGGCTTTTGTCATTTTTTTTGATGTTTTGGGTGAAAATCATGGATATTCTAATATTGTACCATTTGCATGTCTGGAATAAATCCTACTTGTTCCTGATGAGTGATCTTTCTGATGTATTTTTGAATTTGGTTTGGAGTATTTTGTTGAGTATTTTTGCATCTATGTTCATCAGGGATATTGGCCTGTGAATTTCTTTTTTTGTGGTGTCTTTTCCTCATTTTGGTTTTAGATTGATGCTGGCCTCATAGAATGAGCTTGGAAGTATTCCATCATCTTCTACTTTTAGGGAAACTTTAAGCAGGGTGGGTATTAGATCTTCACTAAATGTTTGATAAAATTCAGTGGTTAAGCCATGTGGTTCAGCATTTTTTTATGGTTCTTTATATGTTTTTAGTACAAGCCCTTTATCAGAGATGTATTTTGCCAATAAAATTTACCAGACTGTGTTTCCATTTGAGTGCTTTGAACAAGGTCCTCCACAGACAAGAAAAATTTAATTTTATAAAGTCCACATAATTATGTTTCTTTTGTGGCTTCACTTTAGGTGTTTTGTGTTAAAACTCATCACTAAACCAAAGGTCATGTAAGTTCCCTTTCTTAGTATTATTCAAGAATTTTAATACTTTTTCATTTTAAATTTGTTTATGGTCGATTTTGGTGTAAGTTGCAGAGTTTGTGTATACATGCATTTTTTAAAATATGATTACCATCGTGTTCCTCCTTAACTGTGTTTAGAGAAAACAAGGAATATCATCTCCATTATGGAATGTCCAAGTCTTTGTCATTGATCAGGTTCGCAAGGGTGGGTTGAGACTGGTTTATGGTTCAGGTTCAGATTCGAGTACGGGTTAGAGTTCATGTTTGGTTTACATTTTGTGTTACAGTTAGGGGTGGGTGAAGGTGACTATGAATGAAAGGGGTTAGGTTGAAGGGCCAAGGTTAGGGTTAGGGTTAGGTGTAGGGTTCAGTGTAGGGTGAGGATAGGGTTACAGTGAGAGTTACATTTCAGGTTTAATGTTAGCCTTAGGGTTAGGTTTAAGTTGACGCTTATGCTTAGGTGTGGGAGAAAGTGTGATGGTGCATGTGAGGGGCCAGGGTTCGGATTAGGGTAATGTTTTTTTTCTTTGTATCATTAATACACAATTACAGGAGCAACATTGTGTTTACTAGATTCCCCCCATTATCAAGTCCCCACCACATACCCCATTACAAACACTGTCCATCAACGTAGTAAGATGCTATAGCCACTACTTGTCTTCTCTGTGCTATACTGCCTTCTTTGTGATCCAGCCTACTTTATGTGTGCTAATCATAGTGCCCATGATTCCCTTTTTCCCTCTTCTGTCCCACTCTCTCCAGTCCCTTTCCCTTTGGTAACTGTTACTCCATTCATGGTTTCTGTGTGTCTGCTGCTGTTTTGTTCCTTCAGTTTTTTCTTTGTTTTTATACTCCACAGACGAGTGAAATCATTTGATGCTTGTCTTTCTCTGCATGGCTTATTTCACTGAGTATAATACCCTCTATCTCCATCCACATTGTTGCAAATGGTAAGATTTGTTTTCTTCTTATGGCTGAATAATATTCTATTGTGTATATGTACCACATCTTCTTAATCCATTCATCTACTGATGGACACTTAGGTTGCTTCCATATCTTGGCTATTGTAAATAGTGCTGCAATAAACATAGGCTGCATATGTATTTTTCAAACTATGCTCCTGTATACTTAGGGTAAATTCCTAGGAGTTGAATTCCTGGTCAACTGTTCTTTCTATTTTGAGTTTTTTGAGGAACCTCCATATTGCTTTTCACAATGGTTGAACTGATTTACATTCTTACCAGCAGTGTAGGAGGGTTTCCCTTTATCCACATCCTTGGCAACATTTGATTTTGTTTGTCTTTTGGATGGTGGCCATCCTAACTGGTGAGAGGTGATATCTCATTGTGGCTTCAATTTGCATTTCTCTGGTGATTAGCAATGGGGGCATATTTTCATGTGCCTGTTGGCCATGTGAAATTCTTCTTTGGTGAAGAGTCTGTTCATATTCTTTCCCCATTTTTTAATTGGATTATTTGCTTTTTGTTTGTTGAGCTGCATGGACTCTTTATATAATTTGGATGTCAACCCCTTATCAAATATGTCATTTATGAACATATTATCCCATACCATAGGATGTATTTTTGTTCTACTGATGGTGTCCTTTGCTGTACAGAAGCTTTTTATTTTGATATAGTCCCATTGTTCATTTTTGCTTATTTTCCCTTGCCCTGGGAGATATTTTCATGAAGAAGTTGCTCATGTTTATGTCCAAGAGATTTTTGCCTATGTTTTTTTCTAAGAGTTTGATGGTTTCATGACTGACATTCAGTTCTTTGATTCATTTTGAGTTTACTTTTGTGTATGGCATTAGACAATAATCCAGTTTCATTCTCTTACATGTAGCTGTCCAGTTTTGCCAACACCAGCTATTGAAGAGACTGTTGTTTCCCCATTGTGTATCCATGACTCCTTTACCATATATTAATTGACCATATATGCTTGGGTTTACATCTGGGCTTTCTAGACTGTTCCATTAGTCTATGGGTCTGTTCTTGTGCCTGTACCAAATTGTCTTCATTAATGTGGCTTTGTAGTAGGGTTTGATGTCAGGGCACATAATTCCCCTCACTTTATTCCTCCTTCTCAGGATTGCTTTGGCTATTCGGGGTCTTTTGTAGTTCCATATGGAATTTAGAACTATTTGATATAGTTCATTGAAGAATGCTATTAGTATTTTGATGGGGATTTCATTGAATCTGCAGATTGCTTTAGGCACGATGGCCATTTTGACAATATTAATTCTTCCTCTCCATGAGCATGGGATGTGTTTCCATTTATTGGTATCTTCTTTAATTTATCTCATGAGTGTCTTGTAGTTTTCAGAGTATAGGTCTTTCACTTCCTTGGTTAGGTTTATTCATAGGTGTTTTATTCTTTTTTTATGCAACTGTGAATAGAATTGTTTTCCTGATTTCTCTCTCTGCTTGGTCGTTAGTGTATAGGAATGCCACAGATTTCTGCGTCTTAATTTTGTATCCCACAACTTTGCTGAATACAGATATTAGATCTAGTAGTTTTGGAGTGGATTCTTTAGGTTTTATTATGTACAATATCATGTCATCTGTAAACATGGACAGTTTGACTTCTTCCTTGCCAATCTTGATGCCTTTTATTTCTTTGTGTTTTCTGATTGCTGTAACTAGGACCTCCAGTACTATGTTGAATAGAAGTGGGGAGAGTGGGCATCCTTGTCTTGTTCCTGATCTTAAAGGAAAAGCTTTCAGTTTCTCACTGCTAAGTATAACGTTGGCTGTGGGTTTGTCATATATGGCCTTTATTATTTGAGGTACATGTCCTCTATACCCATTTTGTTGATAGTTTTTATCATAAATGGATGTTGAATTTTGTTGAATGCTTTTACAACATCTATGGAGATGATCATGTGGTTTTTGTCCTTCTTTTTTTTATGTGGTGGATGATGTTGATGGATTTTCAAATGTTGTACCATCTTTGCTTCTCTGGGATGAATCCCACTTGATCATGATGAATGATCCTTTTGATGTATTTTTGAATTCTATTTGCTAATATTTTGTTGAGTATTTTTGCATCTATGTTCATCAGGGATATTGTTCTGTAATTTTATTTTTTTGTGGGGTCCTGGCCTGATTTTGGTATTAGAGTGATGTTGACCTCTTTGAGTGAGTTGGGGGTATTCCCTCCTCTTCTACTTTTTGGAAATCTTTAAGGAGGATGGGTATAATGTCTTCAATAAATGTTTGATAAAATTCAGCAGTGAAACCAAGTGGTCCAGGTGTTTTGTTCTTCATTTGTTTTTTTATTATGAATTCAATTTCCTTGCTGGTAAGTGGTCTATTCAGATTTTCTATTTCTTTCTGGGTCAGCCTTGAAAGGTTGTATTTTTTAGAAAGTTGTCCATTTCTTCTAGGTTATCCAGTTGGTTAGCATATAAGTTTTCATAGTATTCTCTCATAATTCTTTGTATTTCTGTGGTGTCCTTAGTGATTTTTTATTTCTCATTTCTGATTCTTTTTATGTGTGTAGATTCTCTTTTTTTCTTGATAAGTCTGTCTAGAGGGTTATCTATTTTGTTTATTTTGTAAAAGAACCAGTTCCTGCTTTCTTTCATTCTTTCTATTGTTTTATTCTTCTCCATTTTATTTATTTCTGCTCTAATCTTAATTATTTCCCTCCTTCTACTGGCTTTGGGCCTCATTTGTTCTTTCTTTTCTAGTTTTGTTAATTGTGAGTTTAGACTGCACATATGGGGTTGTTCTTCTTTCCTGAGGTAGGCCTGTATTGCAACATACTTCCCTCCTAGCACAGCCTTCGCTGCATCCCACAGATTTTGCAGTGTTGGATTATTATTGTCATTTGTCTCCATATATTGCTTGATCTCTGTTTTTATTTGGTTATTGATCTATTGATTATTTAGGAGCATGTTATTAACCCTCCATATGTTTGTGGGCTTTTTTGTTTTCTTTGTGTAATTTATTTCTAGTTTCATACATTTGTGATCTGAGAGTCTTGTTGGTACAATTTCAATCTCTTTTAATTTACTGAGACTCTTTTTGTGGCCTTGTATATGATCTATTCTTGAAATGTTCCATGTGTACTTGAGAAAAATGTGTATCCTGTTGCTTTTGGATGGAGTGTTCTGTAGATGCCCATTAGGTCCATCTATACTAATATATTTTTCAGTGACTCTGTCTCTACTTATTTTCTGACTGGTTGATTTGTCCTTTGGTTTGAGTGGTGTGTTGAAGGTTCCTAAAATGAATGCATTGCATTCTATTTCCCCCTTTAATTCTGTTAGTATTTGTTTCACATATGTAGGTGGTCCTGTATTGGGTGCATAGATATTCACAATTGTTATACCCTCTTGTTGGACTAACCCCTTTATCATTATGTAATGTCCTTCTTTGTCTCTTGTTACTTTCTTTGTTTTGAAGCCTATTTTGTGTGATACAAGTACTGCAACTCCTGTTTTTTTCTCCCTATTAGTTGCATGAAATATCTTTTTCCATCACTTTACTTTCAGTCTGTGTATATCTTTGGGTTTGAAGTGAGCCTCTTGTAGGCAGCATATAGATGGGTCTTGTCTTTTTATCCATTCTGTTACTCTGTGTCTTTTGATTGGTGCATTCAGTCCATTTACATTTAGGATGATTGTTGATATGTATATACCTATTGCCACTGCAGGCTTTAGATTCATGGTTACCATAGGTTCAAGGGTAATTCCCTTGCTATCTATCATTATAATTTAACTCACCTCATATTCTATTGAAAAAACACAATCTAAAGTTCCTTTTTTTCCTTCTTTTCCTTTCCCTTCCATTCTTTGTATGTTACATATCTTATTCTGTACTTTTTGTCTATCCCTTAATGGACATTGGTGGTATTTGGTTTGATTTTGCATCTCTTTGGAATTAGTTGTTCTACTTTACTGTCATTTTATTTCCCCTGGTGACATCTATTTAGCCTTGGGAATACTTCCATCTATAGCAGTCCCTCAAAAATGCACTGTAGAGGTGGTTTGTGGGAGGTAAATTCTCTCAGCTTTTGCTTATCTGAAAATTGTTTAATCCCTCCTTCAAATTTAAATGATAACCTTGCTGGGTAGGGTTTTCTTGGTTTGAGGTCCTTCTTTTTCATTGCATTAAATATATCATGCCACTCCCTTCTGGCCCATAAGGTTTCTGTTGAGATATCTGATGAGAGCCTTATGGGCTCGCCTTTGTATGTGATCTTTTTTCTCCCTCTAGCTGCTTTTAAAAGAATGTCTTTATCTTTAATCTTTGCCACTTTAATTATTATATGACTTGATGTTGTGTTCCTTGGGCCTCTTGTGTTGAGAGATCTGTGCACATCCGTGGCTTGAGAGAATATCTCCTTCCCAAATTGGGGAAGTTTTCAGCAATTACTTCCTCAATGACACTTTCTATCCCTTTTTCTCCCTCTTCTTCTTATGGTGCCCCTATAATATGAATATTGTTCTATTTAGATTGGTCACACAGTTCTCTCAATATTCTTTCATTCTTAAGATACTTTATTCTATCTGTGCCTAAGCTTCTTAATATTCCTCTTCTCTAATTTCTAGTCCATTTACCGTCTCTTCTACTACATCCAATCTGCTTTTAAATTCCCCCATTTATCTTTCATTTCAGATATGGAATATTTTAATGATTGAATCTCCATCTTAAATTCTTTCTGAGTTCTTGAATATTTTTCTGTAGTTCCATGAGCATGTTTATGATTTTTATTTTGAACTTTCAGGAAGATTGGTGAGTTCAGTTACATTTGGCCCTTTTTCTGGGGATTGTGAAATTTTGGTCTAAACTAGGCTCCTTTGAAGTTTCATATTTCTATGTGGTGCCCACTAGTGCCCAGAAGCTGTAGTCACTGGATCTGCTCAGCCCCTGGAGTGAGTTTTGGGGCCGTAATGGAGTGGCGCTTGTGCCTGGGAGGAGGATATAGCTGTGTCCTGATTCCTGGTTATAGTGCCTGTCTCTAGTTATCAGAGCCAGTGGGCCAAGCACACATGTGTAAGCCTCTGTTCTTGGTGTCTCTAGCTGTTGTAGGTGTGGCCTCCCTCTGGCTGGCCTTATGCCAATGCAGTGACTGCTGGTTTGCAAGTAGGTGCCAGCAGGCCAGGAGGAAGGCACATCCAGCTGCGTGTCACAGTGGGAGACTAGGAGCTGAGTAGGCAGGCAGGGGATGGAGCACCAGAAGATCCTCAAAGTTCCCAATCTGCTGGGCAGAGAGCACCCAGACAAATTTGTCCACATATCCTTTCTCCCATGCACAAGCTCTGTGCAAACCCTGCCCCATCAGCAGCACTCTTGCTGCTGGGAAGCCTCTCAGACTGCCTGCCTTTCCTTTGTCCCAGAGTGGCCAGATGTGGATCCCCATCCTCCACAAATGGCCAGAATCTCAAACTCTCAAGTGCTCCACCTGTCCCATGCCCAAACCCCACCAACCTCTAGAGCACCACACAATGTAGGTTTGTGTTCCAAGTCAGACACCCAGGGCTTGGTGTTCAGCAGTTCTAAGCTCCCAACCCCTCCCCACTCTGTTTCTACTCCTCCTACCAGTGAGCTGGGGTAGGGGAAATGCTTGGGTCCCACCGGATCAAGGCTTTGGTACATTACCCTGTTTATTGAGTTCTGCTCTTTTCTCCAGGTGTATGCAGTCTGGTGCACCCTTCCATCCTATTGCTGTTCCAGGGTTAGTTGTATTAACTATATTTTCATATGATGCATTGTTTTTGGAGGAGTTCTCTGTCTCACCTCTCATGCCGCCATCTTGAATGCAAATGTTACCTAGATTTTTATCTCACATCATGCATGCTAGAGTTTAAAAGATGTAAAATAAATAGAATTTATTCGTTTTTCATAGAATTTCTGCTTAGTTGTGGTCATTTATTTTTGTTGCTGTTGAGGGTCTCATGTAATCCCAATTATACAGGACTTTTTGTTTCTTCAAATCTCTAAATGTGTCCTGTCATTTGAATACATCTTGATTTCAACCACACTGATGTTAAATCATGTCTTCCCAAGCCTATTAACAGACTCCTTGCCTGCATGTTCTTGCTTTTCCACCAAAATAAATAGCTAATATATATATTTTTTCTCTTCTTTTTTTAAACTTTATTTTAGTATCATTAATCTACAATTACATGTGCAATATTACGGGGATTAAACGACCCCCTTCATCAGGTCCCCACTACAAGCCGCATTACAGTCACTGTCCATCAGCATAGTGAGATGCTATAGAGTCACTACTTTTCTTCTCTGAGTTGTACAGCCCTTCCCATGCCCCCCCAACATTACATCTGGTAATTTTAATGCCCTTTTTATCCCCTTGTCCCTCCCTTCCCACCCATCATCTCCCGTCCCTTTCTCTTTTGTAACTATTAGTCCTTTCTTGGGTTCTGTGAGTCTGCTGCTGTTTTGTTCCTTCAGTTTTTTTTCTTTGTTCTTATATTCCACATATGAGTGACATCATTTGATACTTGTCTTATTCGGCTTGGCTTATTTCACTGAGCATAATACCCTCTAGCTCCATCCATGTTGTTACAAATGGTAGGATTTATTTTATTCTTATGGCTGTATAATATTCCACTGTGTATATGTACCACATCTTCTTAATCCATTCATCTACTGATGGACACTTAGGTTGCTTTCATTTCTTGGCTACTGTAAATAGTGCTGTGATAAACATAGCGGTGCATATGTCTTTTTCAAACTGGGCTGCTGCATCCTTAGGGTTAATTCCTAGGAGTGGGATTCCTGGATCAAATGGTATTTCTATTTTGAGTTTTTTGAGGAACCTCCATACTTCTTTCCACAATGGTTGAACTAATTTGCATTCTCACAAGCAGTATAGGAGGGTTCCCTTTTCTCCACATCCTCGCCAACATTTGTTGTTGTTTGTGTTTTGGATGTTGGCCATCCTCACTGGTGTGAGGTGATATCTCATTGTGGTTTTAATCTGCATTTCTCTGATGACTAGTGATGTGGAGCATCTTTTCATGTGCCTGTTGGCCATTTGAGTTTCTTCTTTACTTTATGTTTGTTGAAATGCATGAGTTCTTTATATATTTTGGATGTCAACCCCTTATCGGATACGTCATTTATGAGTATATTCTCCCATACTGTAGGATGTCTTTTTGTTCTACTGATGGTGTCCTTTGCTCTACAGAAATTTTCCGCTTCATATAGTCCCACTTCTTCATTTTTGCTTTTGTTTCCCTTGCCCGGGGGGATATGTCCATGAAGAAGTCGCTCATGTTTTTGTCCAAGAAATTTTTGCCTATGTTTTTTTCTAAGAGTTTTATGGTTTCATGACTTACATTCAGGTCTTTGATCCATTTTGAGTTGACTTTTGTGTATGAGGTTAGACAGTAGTCCAGTTTCATTCTCTTACATGTAGCTGTCCATTTTTGCTAACAGCAGCTGCTGAAGAGGCTGTCATCTCCCCATTGTATATCCAAGGCTCTTTTATCAAATATTAGTTGACTGTATATGTTTAGATTAATGTTTGGATTTTCTATTCTGTTCCACTGGTCTGTGGGTCTGGTTTTGTGCCAATACCAAATTCTCTTGATTACTGTGGCTTTGTAGTAGAGCTTGAAGTCAGGAAGCTTAAATCTTCCAGTTTTATTCCTCCTTCTCATGATTGCTTTGGCTATTCGGGGTCTTTTGTGGTTCCATATGAATTTTAGAATTAGTTGTTCTAGTTCATTGAAGAAAGCTGTTGGTATTTTGATAGGGATTGCGTTGAAACTGTAGATTGCTTTAGGTAGTATAGTCATTTTGACAATATTTATTCTTCCTAGCCAAGAGCATGGGATGCATTTCCATTTGTTAGTGTCCTCTTTAATTACTCTTAGGAGTGTCTTGTAGTTTTCAGGGTATAGGTCTTTCACTTCCTTCGTTAGGTTTATTCCTAGGTATTTTATTCTTTTTAATGCAATTGTGAATGGAATTCTTTTTCTGATTTCTCTTCTGTTAGTTCATCATTAGTGTACAGGAAAGCAACAGATTTCTGTGTGTTAATTTTGTATCCTGCAACTTTGCTGAATTCAGATATTAGTTCTAGGAGTTTTGGAGTGGAGTCTTTAGGTTTTTAATGTAGAATATTCTGTCATCTGCAAACAGTGACAATTTGACTTCTTCTTTACCAATCTGGATGCCTTGTATGTCCTTGTTTTGTCTAATTGCCGTGGCTAGGACCTCCAGTACTATGTTCAATAACAGTGGAGAGAGTGGGCATACCTATCTTGTTTCCGATCTTAGATGAAAAGCTTTCAGCTTCTCGCTGTTAAGTATGATGTTAGCTGTGGGTTTGTCATATATAGCCTTTATGATGTTGAGGTACTTGCCCTCTATATCGATTTTTTTGAGAGTTTTAATCATGAACGGATGCTGAATTGTGTCAAATGCTCTTTCAGCATCTATGGAGTTGATCATGTGGTTTTGTTGTTCTTTTTGTTGATGTGGTGGATGATGTTGATGGATTTTCGAATGTTGTACCATCCTTGCATCCCTGGGATGAATCCCACTTGATCATGGTGTATGATCCTCTTGATGTATTTTTGAATTCAGTTTGCTAATATTTTTTTAGTATTTTTGCACCTACATTCATCAGGGATATTTGACTGTAATTTTCTTTGTTTGGTGAGGTCTTTGCCCGGTTTTGGTGTTAGGGTGATGCTGGCTTCATGGAATGAGTTTGGAAGTATTTCCTCCTCTTCTATTTTTTGGAAAACATTAAGGAGAATGGGTATTATTTCTTCTCTATATGTCTGGTAGAATTCAGAGGTGAATGCATCTGGTCCAGGAATTTTGTTCCTGGATAGTTTTTTGATTACCGATTCAATTTCATTGCTGGTGATTGGTCTGTTTAGTTTTTCTGTTTCTTGCTAGGTCAGTTTTGGAAGGTTGTATTTTTTAAAGAAGTTGTCCATATCTTCTAGGTTTTCCAGCTTGTTAGCATATAGATTCTCATAATATTCTCTTATAATTCTCTGTATTTCTGTGGGGTCCATCATTATTTTTCTTTTCTCATTTCTGATTCTGTTTATGTGTGTAGATTCTCTTTTTCTCTTAATGAGTCTGGCGAGGGGTTTATCTATTTTGTTTATTTTTTCAAAGAACCAGCTTTAGGTTTCATTGATTTTTTCTATTGTTTTATTCTTCTCAATTTTATTTATTTCTTCTCTGATCTTTATTATGTCCCTCCTTTTGGTGTCTTTGGGTCTCATTTGTTCTTCTTTTTCCAATTTCGGTCATTGTGTCTTTAGACTGTTCATTTGGGAATATTCTTCCGTCTTTAAATAGGCCTGGATTGCAAAGACTTTCCTCTTAGAACTGCCTTTGCTGCATCCCACAGAAGTTGTGGCTTTGTGTTGTTGTTCTCATTAGTTTCCATATATTCTTTGATTTGGTCGTTAACCCATTGATTAATTAGGAGAATGTTGTTAAGTCTCCATGTATTTGTGAGCCTTTTTGATTTCTTTCTAAAATTTATTTCTAGTTTTATACCTTTGTGATCTGAGAAGTTAGTTGGTAGAATTTCAATATTTTTCACTTTACTGTGGTTCTTTTTGTGGCCTAGTATGTGGTCTATTCTGGAAAATGTTCCATGTGCACTTGAGAGGGATGTGTATCCTCTTGCTTTTGTGTGTATAGTTCTGTAGATGTCTGTTAGGTCCATTTGTTCTAGTGTGTTGTTCCGTGCCTCTGTGTCTTTACATATTTTATGTTTAGTTGATCTGTCCTTTGGAGTCAGTGGTGTGTTGAAGTCACCTTAAATTAATACATTGCCGTTTATTTCCTCCTTTCATTCTGTTAGTATTTCTTTCACATATGCTGGCACCACCATGTTGGGGGCATATATAATTATAATGGTTATATCCTCTTGTTGGACTGACCCCTTTATCATTATGTAATGTCCTTCTTTATCTCTTGCTACTTTCTTCATTTTGAAGTCTATTTTGTCTGATACAAGTAGTGCAACACCTGCTTTATTCTCCTTGTTGTTTGCATGAAATATCTTTTTCCATCCCTTCACTTTTAGTCTGTGTACATCTTTAGGTTTGATGTGAGTTTCTTGTATGCAGCATATACATGGGTCTTGCTTTTTTATCCATTCTGTTACACATTTATATTCATAGGAAATAACACCATGTTCATTTCACTTAAAATGTGACATGCTTTTGAGCTCTACTCCCCACCTTTTCTGCCTTTTTTCTAATGGACATCTAGAAGCTGAAGATCTGCAAGGAAGCTGTAGCTTGCACCTACATCTGCCAAGCACCCTTGTCACTGGAAATGGCTTCCACTCATGCCTCCCAACAACATGGTCATGGGTTTGCAATCTGATCCTTTTTGCCACAGTTATTTGATAAGCAGAGTGAGTTCCTTCCCCGATCCATCAGGAATTAGGAATTGTCCTCTGAGATTTCACCTCAAACTGCCTGCTGCCTTCAGGAGATGGAACCCAGAAGCTGTTAAACTTTCATGACACCCTTTGTGGATTGGAAATGGAAAAGACTATTTTTTAGAAAGTATTGTCCAGAAAGGAACCAACATGAGAGGAGGAGGTAAGTGCCTGACAAAACAAAAATGCATAGATACAGATGGGTGGTTGCCAGAGCAGAGGGGGAAAAGTGGGTATAGGCAGACATAAGGAGCACACTTGCAATTATGAGATAAGTCCTGGGGGTAATGTACAGCCTGGTAAATGTAGTTCATAATACTGTATTGTATATTTGAAAGTTGCTAAGAGACTGAGTCTTAAAAGTTCTCATCACAAGGAACATAATGTCCAACTATGTATGGGGATGGATATTAACTAGACTCACTGGGTGATCATTTCACAATATATACAAATATTGAATCATTATGTTGTACACCTGAATCTAGTATAATGTTGTATATCATTGTAGATCAGTTAAAAAGAAGGTAGCAATGCCTTCAGCCAAAGACTGCCAGAAGCACACTTATGATTGGGTAAGTCATTTGTTCCTTCTTGCAGTGAGTGGGAAGGAACACCACGGGGTGTCTCAGTGACATGCCATTCTTCTGTAGACTTTCTAGGAGTAGGCTCTAGAGAGGGGAACCTTGCTACTCATTCATCCATTCTTTCAACATCTATTGATCATCTTTTACAAGTCAGGCACTAGCCTGTTTGGGATCCAAAGATGAATAACACAAGGAACTCACTGTACACA
>JAQQAC010013042.1:35406-66073 GCA_029783875.1 Phataginus tricuspis
ATGATTACACTGTATTACCTACCATTTATATAAACACCTCTCAACTGAACCTTCAATCTGCCTTTCAAACTCATTTTTTACTATAGATTACTATTTATTATAGATGTACTTCACATCCCAGGTTTTCAATTTTCTGTTAAAATTCATGATTGTGTAGAAATTCAAGATGTATTTTTTTTCTCAGCCTGAGATATTCTTCTTCCCTTATTCCCCCAAAATTACACAAATCTTAATATCCAAATTAGATGTTCTGTTTCCAATAGTGATTATTTACCCCAAACGGAATTCATCATTACTTACTCTAAATTATTCACACACTATTTTGACCTTACTTTTTCTATGGAATTAATTTTATACCAACTAAGATAATATTTGATTGTTTCTTTGTGGCATCTGCTACATTGCCAAACCTTGGTGGGGTGTCACTGTGTTTTCTTCATTGACACACCCCGAGCCCCTGTCTCAGTGCAGTGGGCAGTGTAGGCAACCAATTACTGTTCCTTTACTAACAGTAGATGTTTTTACATTTCCACGCAGTCCTACTAAGGATCCACTTACTTTCCAAGTTAAGATATCATTCAGTGTTTGATAGAAGAAAACTCAGGAAAGTCTAAAGAAATTACTTTGTGGGTGTGGGGAAAATGAAAGATTATGCCTGGGATTCCAGCCTGGCCCACTGTATATATATAGTAAGAGCATGTCTGCATATTTATAGGATGTTTATCTGCAGCAGAGCAGCCAGTCAGTCATGGGATTGCCCTTCCAGGGTGGCGGTGAAGGGGAAGCACGAGTTCTCTCCTCCCCTCTGTTCCTGGTATGTAATTGGCCAGACACCGCCAATCACCAGAGACCCCCCAGAGAGGTCTTTCCTGTGGGGTAGAGTGGCTGAGCCCAAGTGGGGAGAGAGAGCTGAGCAGTTGGGGTTCAGAGTCAGGAGAGACTGAGCTGTGAGAATAATCCCTTTCGTTCCCAACCTCTCGCCCTTGTCTTCCTTCCATCTCACCGAATTCATAACGAACTTACTCCTGGCGAAGACCGCCTCCTCTTGGAGCTACAGTGGGGAAAGCTAAGAAAACAACCGTTCCTTTATATATGACTTCATGTTTCAATAAATTATAGACTTGTCTGTGTTAAGGTATATAATTTTCTTAGGTTGACAGTATTTAGAATATAAAATATTATTTCCCCTTTTAGCAATGATTTTGCCTAAACACACTAAAGGGGTGATGATCAGTAGAGATCACAAAGTTTGGAAATATGGTAAGATGCCCTTTAAAGGACTCAGTATTTAAATAGGGAACGGGTACTTTAGGGAGTTAAGCTTCTCTGTGCCTTTGGAGGGCAGAACTGTATTTTATGGTAAATGTGTGATCTACCACTACCAAGGAGGAAATACTTATCAAGCTGTCCTACTAATTAAAATGCCAGTTTCATAAATATTTTAAAACTTTTAAAACATACTCTATTAGTAAATAAAGATTAAAAATAGAGTATTTTCTTCCTTAATGTTATTTAATATCTCTTACCATATTAATTATATAAGATAATCAAATATAAAATACTAATATAAGCAATGTCTAATTTTAGAAATTATTTTTGTAATTAGATGCTGACTTCCTTATGTATTCTTAAGAGACACAAAGAATATATTTTGATATTCCAAACCAATAGAGAATCAAAACAAACTCAATCAGCTGAATTATACTGATTCAATGGTGTTACCATTGAAGAAGAAATTTTACCCTGAGTGAACATGTGCTACCTAAACTGTATCAGTCCTGTTTGTATGTTCTTTGAACATAACTGCTGCTGCGTCCACTTGCTAATTACATGATAAGCCAATTTTTAAAATGAGGAGATACATGGTAAAAATTGCTTTTCCATCAGTCTAGAAATTCATGGTGCATGAGTATCAGTCACATCCACTCCTGGTTTACTATTGATGCATACGTATATTATTAAAAGTTTCATTACATATACAGTGTGTTTTATTTGTCTTAAAAGCATTCACTTTGATGCCACCTTCAGATTTTGATCATGACTGTGATATTTTAATATTCATGAACAAAGCAAATTATAAAATAAATGACAATTATTACATTTAGTAAATATGTTTATATATTTATAAGTAAATTATAAATAATGCATTAGATGTAACAGTTTTCTTATAGTTTCTTCATTAAAAACTTTTCTTTAAAACAATTAAACAATTTTTATGCAATATTTTACTCTGTGAGGACTAATGGGGACATGAACCTACACTTCTGTCTCTGAAAGGAGTTCTAAAATCAGCTACTCTGCCTGTGTAATAGATATTATTATTAAAATAAATATTTTCTTGGGCACGTCTCTAAGTTTTCTGCACCACCTTCATCTTAAGGAAACAACAATCCGTCTCTGTCCCCTGATGCGTCTCGAGGGAGAGTCACCAGTGGGCGCCGCGGTGGCTCCCCTGCCCCCGCCCCAGTTCTTCCCTCCCGGCCGGCAGCGGGAGCCCGAGGGACTTTCACAGCTGCTGATGCCGTTTCCACATATTCAGCCACAATGAAGAGCCTCTTAGATTTTTATGAGCTTTTTACATTGTCTACACGAACAAGTCTTTCTTAAGTATTTTCTGGATTGTAAACTCTGTACATTTGTTTGAACTATTTTGACATTTAAAATATAAGATGGCTTGTATTGAACAATACTATAACCACAAGTCATTTTGGCCAAATAATTTAAATTTAAATCAATTAACATTAAATAAAAATTGGATCCTTGCTCACACTAGCCAATTTTGAAATACCCAGCAGCTCCATATGGCTGATAGCTACCAAATAGACAACACAGATTATAAAGCATTTCCTCATCTGCACAGCTCTACTGGGTAAATTAGACACCAGTTATGTGAGAAAGTGTAATGTAAATCCTCTATAGCATCTCACTACATTATACTCAGGCTCAAGTTAACATCCTTTTTTGTAAAAATTAAAAAAAAGTCCCTTCTCCCCAAAATGGGAAAAACAAAGCAAATGGTAACATTAACAAGCCCTCACATGCAGTGAGAATTTGCTACTTAGGGAGTCTACAGGTAAATGTGTGTGCTCTCTCAGGACAAACTTCCGAGTATTCTCCCAGGCTCCCAACATGCTCACCCAAATTTGGTATGACTGGCCTTTGTGCATTGTTCACAATGTTCTCTTTTCCACAATCTGTGAGCATATTGTCAGTTCCTATTTGTCAGAAAGTTGTTTCCACATGAAGCAGAAAGAGGGAAAAGCCAGTCCTAACCCACTGCCCTACCCCCGTCAGAATACCTCAAGGTCAAGATCCAGTACAGTCATGGTGAAAGAACAAGATGAATTGGGGATATCTTTGGAAATATTTTCATGCTTAATCCTTTTTCATCTCCACCAAATGGTAAGGTGTGAGTTTGAAGCAATTTCTGTACTGTTCAATACCAAGCTGTCAGCTTACCTTCTCAGCGCTGTCAGAATGCATTTAACCACCACCCCTCCCTACATCCTCCCATGTCTAGTTTGTTGCTTCCAATATGCAATACAATACAAAAATAAATAACCAAATTTTTTCAGATCTACAGTGCAAATAGAGTCAGAAGGAGAACCTATTAATTGCAGGGTTAGGTAGTTCTGTTTATGTTATTCAGATGCTTTATATACTTCCACATATCCATCTGCCCTCCAGTAGGTTTAACATGAGGCATCTATCCTGGAGTCCAATCCAGGCTTTACGGTACATAATATCCAAACAAGTGCCTTAAAAAATATCTCCTTCAAGACAGCAGGTTTCTTAGCCTGTCATCTTTAAGCATATTTCTCCAGAATCTCAAGTGCTCTCCATCATGAAAGGCATGAATATCAGTAACAGCTCCTTTATCCCATAATCGGTCCATCGGATCTCACTTTCCCTTATGCTTGTGCGACCTCCACTGAAACCAAATGCTTGTAAGTGCAACTGGGTTTAACAGATGGGAATGCTCAGTCTCAAGGATGCCCATTGCCCAAAGCCACACCCTTGAAGGAAAGGAGCTTGATTTCTCATATCCAAATTGTTGGTAGGTTAGGGTTTGCATATTTTTATAATCTCAAATTTTTTTCAGAATAAAATCCTAGGAGAAAAAGAAGATGAGGAGGAACTCTTATGGTGAAACCACATATTATGTAAGTGGATATTCTAAATGAATATAAAGTTTGTACCATCATTTCCCAATGATTTAACATTTTTTTTTTGTTTTGGTAGAAATTCCTCCAAAGGCAGTGAGTACACTTCACTTCCTTAACAGAAGACACAGCACAGAAAGTAGTCATTTTCCTGATAACTCATCATTATGTATCTCCATTCTTGGTCTGTGCTAAAGTACGCAGCACATCTCTGCATATACTGGGGAGTTTCTGCATTCCCCAGTGTCAGGCTGTCAGCTGGGACTTCTCCCTGCTGTCAGAATGCCTATGACCAGCACCCCTCACCACCTCCTCCCACATCTAGGGTTGCTGCTAGTTGAACTGCAATTTCTGATCTGAAGTAAACTAGAAAAAGTTAATCTGGCTTTTTAATATTTACAGAGCAAATGGAGCTCAGAATGGTATGTAAATGGCGTGCTTTTATTTCAGGGGTTCTGTAGTTCCTTTTGAGTTGTTCAGATGCCTCAAACACTTTCATGTCTTTCACTGTATTCCAGAGGGTTTGGGATAATGAATCACTAACCTGGAGTCTAATAGAGGTGATTTAAAATACTCTTCTCATGCAAGGTATCTGCAGGCATGTCACATAAGCATTTGTAAAAATATCTTGCATTTGTTGTGTTGATAGCTATTAGGCTGAACATTTCAAAGAATTTTGTATTGCATCTGCCGATAAACTGGTTAAAAGACCACAAGTGCATTAACCTAATATCCTGCAATTTAAAATGAATAAAGCACCTCTTAGGAGTAATATGCTTGCTCCATAATTTAAATTATCTTCTAGATGACTAAATCCTCTAACATGTGCCTGCCCTTAAATGCTTATGTACTTTAAGAATGGCCTACGGATCAAGGAAAACAAAATAAAAAATGAACAAATGGGATTATATTATGCTAAAAAGCTTCTGCATAGGAAAGGACACTATCAGCAGAACAAAAAGGCATCCCACAGTATGGGACAATATATTTGTAAATGATATATCCGATAACCGGTTGACATCCAAAATACATAAAAATTGACATACCTCAACACCGAAAGAGCAAATAAACCTATTAATGGGCAGATGATATGAACAGACACTTCTACAAAGGAGAAATTCAGATGGCCAACAGGCACACAAAATAATGCTCCACATCACTAATCATCAGGCAAATGCAAATTGAAACCACAATGAGCTATCACCTCACACCAATTAGGATGGCCACCATAGAAAAGACTAGGAACAAATGCTGGTGAGGATGCAGAGAAAGGGGAACCCTCCTACACTGCTGGTGGGAATTTAAGCAAGTTCAACCATTGTGGAAAGTAATATGGAGATTCCTAAAAAACTAAAAATAGAAATACCATTTGACCCAGGAATTCCACTCCTAGGAAATTACCTGAAGAAAACAAGATCCCTGATTCAAAAAGGTATATGCACCTTTATGTTTATAGCTGCACTATTTACAGTAACCAAGACATGGAATTAACCTGTGTCCATCAATAGATGAAAGGATAAAGAAGATGTGGTACATATACAAAGGAATATTATTCAGCCTTAAAAAAAAATCTTACCATTTGCAACAACGTGGATGGAGCTAGAGGGTATTATGCTCAGTGAAATAAGCCAGGCAGAGAAAGACAAGCACCAAATGATTTCACTCATTTGTGGAGTATAACAACAAAGCAAAACTGAAGGAATGAAACAGCAGGAGACTCGCAGACTCCAAGAAGGGACTAGCTGTTACCAAGGGAAGGGTGGGTATGGAGGGAGGGAGAAGGGCATTAAGGACATGATTAGCACTCACAATATATGTAGGTAACCAGGAAGGCAGCAGAGTATGGAGAAGACAAGTAGTGACTCTGTGGAATCTTACTATGCTGATGGACAGTGACTTCAATGGGGGGAAGTTGATAATATGGGGGAATGTTGAAACCACAATGTTGCTCATGTGGAACCATTGGATTGTATATCAGTGATACTTTTTAATTAAAAAAAAAGCTACCAGCCAGAGTACTTTGTCTTTAACAAAGTCTCGTGTCAGAACCCCATGGCACAGGGTAGGCAGGAACTTAGGATTCGGGGCAGGGCTTGCTGATGGCAGTGCTTATACAACATTGAAAGCATGTTGGTGAACTGAAGCAGGATTTCCAGAACCCTTGTGGAGATGTGTTTATGAGACTGCTAAGCCGTGATAGAGCAGAGTAAGAATTACCTAGGCCTGAATGAACTAATAAGGGATACATGTAGGTTTTGCAACATTTTTGATGTTTTAATGGTCTATTTCTATATATAGGGAACCTCTTTTTCTAAACTATTATGTAAACTCATAACAATTCAGTAGAATATACTGTTGTAAATCGAAAAGAAATATTTGTAAATGATATCTTTTTCTCCCTTCCTAACTGTGGGAGAACTCAGAAACTCTCTTGAGTATGTTTATGTTCATGACAATGCAGTCCATGCATAGGCTCAATATGAACCTGTCCTCTCTGCTTGCAGGGCGCACATTAACACATTGAGTATTCAGCTGTGGTCTGACTTGGCCTGTTCATTGAGAAGGGTACTTATGTAATCAGATTCAACCAGAAACTTTTAAGGAACTGAAGTTGACATTTTGGAGCCATGTTTATAAAGCTTGGGATAAAAACTGGCCTGACTCCTGGTTTGCATCATGCCCAGCCTTACAGATGCATGTGGAAGGTTGCTTCCATGCAGGCCCAGGGAGCCCAGAATATTTTAGGGACCTTCAGAAGAGAGTTCACCCAAATTTCTAGATGCTACAGGTAAAATATTTTGGTGAATTCTTGGCTCAGCATCCTAGTCTTCTAAACCCAATCTGAGATTTTTTTTTTTTATGAAACCTTCCAGAAAAGAACCATATGAAGCTCTGTATGGCAAATTGTCATTCTTGCTGCATCTATGTAAGTAACTAGGCCAAATCAGATGATACCAGCAGTATTTTGTGATTAAGAATAATTTTTCCTTGGAAGTATCTTGGGGGTGATTATAGAAGGAATTTTTTTGTACCAATAGAAACTATATCACACCCTTATAGTTTATCAGACTGTAGACATGTTTGTTGTCCTCGGACTATTTTGTACCTTTATATAAATTGCACATAAATATGCAACTCTGACTTTTCTGGAGAGAATTAAATGATTTCCCATCTGTGGAAAACTCAGTCTTGTATCTGGTACCTCCTTGTAAATTGGACTGGATTTTGTTACTTTTACTAAATTTTCCTACCTTCCCATTGCCTTCAGTATCTGGCTATAACCCTCCAAACAAACATTTCCAAATTTTCCCCTTCTTGATTCAGCATGCCTGAGAACTAAAACCTGATTGCCCAGATTCCTGGTGGGATTCTAAGTTGTCTTGCATCTGCCCTTTTTCTCCAAGATCTGAAGACTCTTGCCAACTGAAGTTCATTTTCTTGACATGAACTGTGAAGGACTCACCAAGCAGTGGGTTCTGCAAAGGCTGGATTTATCCCAAGACAAGCCACTGTCTGAGCCACTAACAAAGTCTAGCAGAAATCTCAGCTCATTCATTATATATATGAGAGCTTATCAGCACCAGACAACATTGCGAAGAGCACTGAAAACCTAGCTTGAAGAACTCAATCAACGGTGCTGTGTAACTTATTTTCACCCACCAACCTTTTGAAATCCACTTGAATCGTATCTCAGCATCGAAACCCTATCTCTTTGCTTTAACATAATCGTTGATATTGCTATTTCTTTTTAATTTCAAGTATCTCTCCTCTAAGATACCTGATTTTCAGGACTCCAAGCCAACTGACTATTGCCACCACCTCTCAACAGATGGCTGAAGGGACTTTACCACAACAATGCCAAGAAGAATTATTAAGAGACTATTTCTTACATCCTGATGGGCTTCACTCAAGATATTTATGAGGATTACCTCTGAGTTATTCAGGGTTGAATGACATTCATTAATGTTGAACAAAGGTAGGAACTGGAAATGTTGAATATTACCTAATCCTTGTGCTCCTAGAAAACAGCAGCAATTAAGAAATACCCTGAACTTTTCTTCTCTAATATCGGTAAGACTCCACATCCAATTCCTATTCTTTAAGACATTCTTAATTAGCTTCTGTGGCCTGAGTAATATAATCTCCGTAACTGTCTGGTGCATACGGGCTCTGATAATGCCATTCCACTTCTTTTTCTGCTTTGGTTCTTTACCTAGAAATAACTGGTTAGTTCATATAACTTCTGACTGGTTTTATCTTATACTAAGATTCCATATTTAGCCTTTGGACTAAAGAATTCCTACAAAGGAGCACACAGAGGTGACTTCTCCTGAACTCCAAAGTTCCCATGCAATGATCTGAACATGACTTATTTGATGGATCTTCCCAGGAAGACAGCAAATCTCTGTTTTCTTATCAGTTTTATGTAATTTATAAAAAGAATTGGCAATATATGAAGAAAATAACATGTCTTTTGTGTGTGATGATCAAATAAATTTTCTGCCTAACACTGCCAATGAGATTCATATCCCCTTAAAGTCCAGGAGTGGAAGGCAGTACAGTACATTGCCTGCTTAGTCTGGTTGCTATAACAAAATGCCATAGACAGGGTGGCTTCTACAGCAAACATTAGGTCTCTCAGTTCTACAGGCTGAAAACATCCAAAATCAGGGTGCCAAAGGATTCAGTGTATGGTGAAAGCTCTCTTCCTGGTTGGTGCACATGGCCACCTTTTTGCTGTATTCTCACATGGCAGGCAGAGAGAGGGCCGTGGCCCCTTCATCTTCTCATTTCCTCTTCTTATAAGGTCACTAAATCCCATCATGGAGGCTCTATCCTCCACAGGCTTCAACACAGGACTTTTAGAGGGATTAAAACATTCACTCCATAGCATTGCTTATGAAGTTGTGTTCAAAATCTCAGCTTGGCCACTTACTACATGAATGTTATGGGTTGAATTCTGTCCCCCAGTGTGATACAATGAGTCATAAGAAATACATATTTTCATTCAGATGACCAAATATTTATTTCCTAGGTATATTTAGTCTTCATCCACAGTTGCTGAAAACACTGCAGAGTCTTAAAGATGAAATGGGTGTCTTGTCATGTTAATGAGACTTTTGGACCCCATCACAGGGCAGGGGCTGGAGGTTGAATCAGTCAGTGGCAATAATTTAGTCAATCACGACTATGCAATGAAGCCCTCACAAAAACCCCTGAGAAGAGCATATCACACTCTTGGATCCTGCTTCTCTGTCGGGGAGAGCATCTATGCTTGGGGAACCAGAATGTGTCCACATGCCACTGAGCCAGGCCCCAAGCTCCCCGAGGACAGAGGCTCCTTTATTTGGGACTTTGCCCTGTGTCTCTCTTCATATGCCTGTTAACTTGTATATTTTATTGTGTCCTTTATTAAACTGGTAAACTACGTGTTTTCCTGACTTCTATGAGCAGCTCTAGTAAATTAATGGAACCTAAGGGGGAGGTCGTGGGAACCTCCAATCAGTAGCTGGTAGGTCAAAAGCACAGGGAACTGCCTGGGGCCTCGACCAGCATCTGGAATGGGGGGTGGAGGGCACTCCTGTAAGATGGAGCCCTTAACCTGGGGAATCTGGTGCCTTCTCTGGGCAGGTAGCATCAGAATTGAGTTGAGTTCTTGGGCACCCTGCTGGTGTTTGAGAATTGCTTGGTGTTGTGTGTGGGAAGCCCCTCCCACATACTTACACACATTGGATTTGGGTCTGGGAACCCCAGAAGAGTTGTACTACTGTTCTACTGCAGTGATACTATTATTGTCGTATAGAAGGAAAAAAATGACATCCAATTACAGGCATGTTGAAGTCCTAACCCATACTAGCCCAGACTGTTTCCTTATATGGAGACAGTGTCTTAACAGAGGTAATGAAGTTAAAATGAGTTCCTTGAGGTGTGTCCTAATCCAATAGCAATAGTGTCCTTGGCAAAAGGGGAAATTTGGACCGAGATACAGAATGTGTAGAAAGAAGACAATGGGAACAGATGCAGGAAGACGGCTATCTGTAAGCCAAGGAGAGTGGCCCAGAACAGATCCTTTCTTCCCGGCTCCCAGAATTAACCAAGTATGCTGACTCCTTGATTTCAGATGTCTGGACTCCAGAACTGTGAAGGAATAAAGTTCTGTTTTTTAAGCCACCCAATTTCTACTTTGCTAAACTGTCCTTGGACACTATACACAGGCTACCTTAAGGAAGAGACCAGATTCTTAAAGTTGTAGTTCTTTGATGTAGCAAATGAGGATGGGGTACCCATCTTATAAGCTTGTAAAGATTTAATATGAAAAGAAAAAGCAAAGTTCTTTCAACAGAGCATGGAACAGAGTAATTGTTCAATAAAATGGTAACTTGTGGCAAAGATTATAATTGTTATTTAATTTATGTTTGGGAGGATACCTACCAAAATATGATCATTGAATAAGATTGCTGTTAACCACCATCATCTCCACCCTATGCAGCATCACCACTGTAACTATTCACTGAGAGCTTAAGTGTCAGACAATGTGCAAATTGTTTTAGATGTGCTCAGATTATTTCTGCTAACAACCTCTGCAATTTAGGCATTAACAGATTATTTTTTCTATGGGGACACTGGAGGTTACTTTAGTTGTCTTGACTGAATTAAGACCGCTAGTAAGTAGCTAAGCTACAATGAAAAAAAAGAAAAGAAAAATGGGGCATATGACTCCAAAGCATGAGCAGCTTATCATTCCAATGCTCTGCCTAGGATGACATTTCTGCTTTAGAAGCCCATTAAATAACCTATAAAAATGAACCCCTAATGCATTCCTATATTCTGTTATAGGATTTAACATTCTAACTCATTCTGAGGCCTCTGAATAAATTACTTTTTGCATTTCATTTGGTTTCTTACATGCTTTGCATGCCAATTCTTCTGTACATTTAGGAGCTTATGTGTTGTACTGATGGATTTTCCTGGGATAATATTTTCTGAGAATGTGACAGTGGTGCAACTATGGGCTTTGTGAATTAACTTAATGACACACTCTTGAGCCTGCACAGATGAAGAACCAAAAAGAACATTTTTATCAGCCAACATATGAAGGGAGGGGTGGGAACTATACAAATAAAAAAAGAGAGAGATGTATATACAGAGATTTCCTAAATAATTGTTTTCATTGAAGTCTACCAGGAAGTTTCCTGGGATAATTTAAAACTGCTACTGTCAGAGTGCTAGGGCAGTGGTCTTCAAAGTGTGGTCTCCTGACCGGAAGTATTAGCGTGGGAACCAGCATTCACATGGATGTCGTTCGGCCTGCTGATCAGAAGCTCTGGGGCTGGGGCTCTGCAATCTGCACTTTTAGAAGCCCTCTGGTGAATCTGATGATGCTAACATCTGAGAGCTCCTGTTTGTTAGAATCGCCCAGGGTTCCACTGCTTATTATTCCATTCACTAATAGTGCAGTAAAAGGACATGGGCTGCAGACTCTTCTGGAACACCCGGGTGTCCTCTGTTACCCTTATCTTCCAGCATCCTCTTGTTGACTAGGCTTTCAAGGGCAAGGGAAGAATAGACAGCAAAAGCTTTGATTTCTTATAAAATAGGTAAAATTTTAAAAATAGAAGATCTGGAAGGCTCTTCATAATTCTTTTAAACAATTTTTTTATCTTGAAATAATTATAGATCCATTGAAATTAGCCAAAAATGTACAGGTGGTCCCCTATACCCTTCACTTCTACCAATAGTTTCTACCAATAGTAACATCTTTTTTTTTAATATTCAAGGATGTGTATTGTATTGATTGAAGAGAAAAATGCAAATTCAATTAAATGTCTGACCACTAAATTTTTACCTTTTAGGGCTCAATTTCTCATCTGTAAATTGAGAGTCCTAGATAAGGCTTCTAAGGCCTGGAGGGCCTATATTTTATTTTTATTTATTTTTATTTTTTTTTTGTATATAAAAATTTTTTTAATTTATTTTGGTATCATTAATCTACAATTACATGTGCAAAATTATGGTGATTAAACTACCCCCTTCATCAGGTCCCCCCCACCAACCCCATTACAGTCACTGTCTATCAGTGCAGTGAGGTGCTATAGAATCACTACTTGTCTTCCCTGAGTTGTACAGCCCTCCCCATGTCCCCCAACTTTACATCTGCTAATCATAATGCCCCTTTTCCCCCCTCGCCCCTCCCTTCCCACCCATCCTCCCCAGTCCCTTTCCCTTTGGTAACTATTAGTCCTTTCTTGGGTTCTGTGAATCTGCTGCTGTTTTGTTCCTTCAGTTTTTTTCTTTGTTCTTATACTCCACATATGAGTGAGATCATTTGATATTTGTCTTTTTCTGCTTGGCTTATATCACTGAGCATACCTTCCAGCTCCATCCATGTTGTTGCAAATGGTAGGATTTGTTTTCTTCTTATGACTGAATAATATTCCATTGTGTATATGTACCACATCTTCTTAATCCATTCATCTACTGTTGGACACTTAGGTTGCTTCCACTTCTTGGCTATTGTAAATAGTGCTGCAATAAACATAGGGGTGCATCTGTCTTTTTGAAACTGGGCTGTTGCATTCTTAGGGTAAATTCCTAGGAGTGGAATTCCTGGGTCAAATGGTATTTCTATTTTGAGTTTTTTGAGGAACCTCCATACAGCTTTCCACAATGGTTGAATTAATTTGCATTCCCACCAGCAGTGTAGGAGAGTTCCCTTTTCTCCACATCCTCGCCAACATTTGTTGTTGTTTGTGTTTTGGATGTTGGCCATCCTCACTGGTGTGAGGTGATATCTCATTGTGGTTTTAATCTGCATTTCTCTGATGACCAGTGATGTGGAGCATCTTTTCATGTGCCTGTTGGCCATCTGAATTTCTTCTTTAGAGAAGTGTCTATTCATGTCCTCTGCCCATTTCTTAATTAGATTATTTGCTTTTTGTTTGTTAAGGTGCGTGAGTTCTTTATATATTTTGGATGTCAACCCCTTATCGGATACATCATTTATGAATATATTTTCCCATACTGTAGGATGTCTTTTTGTTCTACTGATGGTGTCCTTTGCTGTACAGAAGCTTTTCAGCTTGATATAGTCCCACTTGTTCATTTTTGCTTTTGTTTCTCTTGCCCGGGGAGATATGTTCATGAAGAAATCGCCTATGTTTATGTCCAAGAGATTTTTGCCTATGTTTTACCAATACTAACATCTTGATAAAGTGTACTTACTACCATGACCAAGAAATTGACATTTATGCAACCCACTGAACATATTTAGATGTCACCAGTTTTGTGCACACCCTGTGTGTAATTTATATTTAATTATGTGCTATTACATTATAGGTATAAATGCATGTGCCCTTGACTAGTCAAGACACTTCTGCAGAACAGAAGTTTTAAATAACAATGAAGTTCATTTTATGAGCTTTTCCTTCAATGGATCATACTTTTAATGTTAAGTCTAGAAAGTTCATCTAGCTATAGATCCTGAAAATTTTCCCTTATGCTTTTTTCCTAAAGTTTTATAGTTTTATGCTTTACCTTAAGTCTCTGATTGATTTAGAGTTGATTTTTGTACAAGATATGATGCGTAAGTAGATGCTTTATTTTCTTTTGCTTATGGATGTCCAATTGCTCCAGCAGTCTTTTTTTTTAAGGTTATCTTTTCTCTCCTGAGTCACTTTTTCACATTTGCCAAACTTAGGCATATTTATTTGTCTTCATTTATGATTTATATATTCTGTTCCAACATCACACTGTCTTGGTTAATTTCAGCTATACAGTAAGCCTTAAGAGCTAGTTGAATGGCTTCTGCCATTTTGTCTTTTTTAATATAGCTGTAGAGTTTCCAGGTACTACTCACTGCCTTATGAATTTTAGAATAAGCTGTTGCCTGAAAAATCCTTGCCAGTATATTTCACCAAATTTCATGTGCTGATGAAATCCAGTAACAGAGAGGTTAAGACATTTATTTCTGGCCACACAGCAAAGAAGTTGAAAAATAACCAGAATTGAGTTCTATGGACTTCCCAAACATTTGTCTTCTCCCTGTATTGAGCCTTTCTCCTCCAGCTGAAAGTGCCTGGGAGGGAAGTGTGTCTCTGTTTGGTATGAACAGCATCTTCCTGTTCAATTCAGGCATACCCTCAGCCTGGCCCCCATACTTATCTGCCCAGGTCAGTGATTTCTGTAGAACCTATCATCAGTTTTACCAGGTTTAATGAGAACCTCCTGTCTGAGCCTAATGGTGAGAAACACAAATCAATTAAAAAGAAAACTTAGAAAAGCAGGGTAAGCTCCTGAAACATAAAATAGTGGGCACACACATGACTGAGAACATTATCATCTCTACAAGTGAAAGATTACTGTGAGTATAGACAGGTCAACTCAGAAGTGACCTAACAACATGCTAACTGCTTGTACCCCTTAGCCTGTTCAAGGACACGGTCATATCTCTCTCTGTAGTCCAGGATGTCTGAGCCTCATTAGTCCTAAAACTTGACCATGCCGTTTCTTTAATAAGGTGACAATCTGATGATAGAGGAAATGTATTTTCCCTGGTTTTAAGAGTTTTGAGTAAGCACAGGTTATTATACATGTATTCGTTGCCTTACTACTCATTGTACCAGAAATGTCTTTGAACAAAAATTGACAGGAACCCTTCTTGTTAGTTTTATTTTTTTCATTAAAATCACAATGCAGAGTGTAAAGGAGAAAAAATAAGCCTGGTTGTTTGATATCTTGATCTGGGTGATGGTTGCATGACTGGCATACACATGTCAGCACTCAGTGAGCTGTATGCTAAGAGTTGCACATTTTACTCTAAGTAAATCAATCTTTAAAAAGGTGGGACTCAATCAATCAATCAGATCATAGTACTGACTATAAAAGATAACCACACTCTGGCAGGGGCTGTATTTGTCTGCAGCACTGCACAGTATTTGTTTTATCCAAAGATATTTACCTCGAAGTATGTCTCAGGTTTCCAGAGACGTTCTTAGTTATTGAATTGTTTAAAGGGAAATAAATACAGGACTCATGTAATGAACTATTCAAGTCAATCATTCAGATAAGTTAACAGACCCAACTGAAAAGTCCAAATACAAGCCAAAAGCCAAACAATGATCAAATTGAGGCAGTGAAAAAATCACAAACTATGGTTTCAATATTTTTAGTTGTACGCAGAACTACTTATCAACTTATATCTACTTAGAACTCAATGCCTGTTGTCTACTTAATAAACTACTAAAATAAAATCCTCCTCTGGTAGTAGAAAGGGCTTATTATATGCTTATCTCTGGAATGTACAATTAGCTTATGATCCAAGCTGGCCCAATGGGAAAAATCAGGGCATTATGTGCGTGCTGGCAGCTCAGCAAACACAGCAAACCTCTCCAAGTGCGCAGTGTCAGCACAGAGCCCGCTGAAGGAGGTCAGTGGGAGGTAGAAAAGGATGTAAGAACATAGACCCAGCAAAAGGCAATTCTGTAGCTTTTGCAATGTTCCAGGGGATGTAGTGCTCACAGAAAAACTCAGGAAATGTGGACATGATGAAGAAAACTTATGGAACTCTGCCAGGTTAGCTCCCTTAACAGAACATAGGAGATCTGGGGAGCTGCTCACTGAGGTAATACTCAGCTAAGGGAAAAGAGTAAGTGCAGGAGAGAGACAGGAACTCTCAAAGCTATGTAAGAAATCATATATGTAGCAGATGTGTGTCTCCTACCCTGAGGTGATTACAAGAGATTTTATAAAAGAATTCAAAGAGATGATCCCTGAAGGCTCCAGTGAAACTGTGGCTTGTTTTTTTCTGTCCTTTTCCAATGTTCTGGTTTTGTCCTTGCAGTTTTCTCATTCCCATCTTGAGTCCTGGCGTGGAGCTCGTGGGGAATCTCTGTTATCCTGCACCATGATAACAGCACACTCCTTGCAGGGTGCGATGGCCCTTAGGACTGGCTTTTGGAGCACATCCTTGGGATAGATGCGGGTGTGTCTCAGAGGGACGCTTGACTGCCAAACTGTTCCCATGAGCGGAAGGGAGCAGCCAGGCCCCCCTTCAGGTTACCTGGGCTTCTCCCTTCTCTCCTCTGTTTCCTTCCTGTCTCCACCCCCCAATCACCACACGTGTTAAGAGAGCAGTGCTCTATGTTCGGGCCTCCTCTCTAAGAGGAGCTGAAATGCTCTTTTTTGTTTGTTTGTTTCAGCAAGAAGTGAGCTGAGAAAAAGAAAACAGATTCAATTGCTGCTTGGAGAGGAAAGTGAACTGACGATCTAATAGCCTGTCCCCACCCCCTAATATCCACACTCCAATTCATATCATATGAACCAAGAGGAACTTTTGCTTTCTGGCCAGTTCATCTACATCAGCCCAGAAGGGTTATATAGTTAGAACTCCTTTCCACTCTGCTCCATATTTATATTTGCCCTCTGCTTCTTGAGCAGATATATTATTTGCAGATAGAAGAAAGAAATGGGACAGAATAGGAAATAAAGGAGAGTAACTTACAAATTTGTCAGGGTGTTCTTTAAAATCATTTTAATTTGATTTTTTTTCAGGTTTGACTCCAGGGCTAAATTGTCTCAAAGACAGAGACAAACTTTCAGTGGCCCAGCAAGGACTTTATACCCCCCAAATGGACCTCATTAATTTAAAAAATCAAAATCAAAACCCCAAACCATCTTAGCCTTTAGGGTGGAAGACAGGATCCTGGCAGCAGACTCTCAGGAGTTGTAGAACAAATGCATCTCCACTCGGAAACCATCACAGACAACTTCTCACCCTCACCCAGGAAGCTAGTTGGTAATTGCACTTGTTCTCAAGCTAAACAGCTCTGGTTCTGAGGCTCGATGGTGACCACTGAACTGGAGTTTGCCTGTGAATCTCGTTAAAATGCAGATACCCGTACTCACCTATAGATAGTAAGTAGGCCAAGGTCTATAGCTTTGGGGAACTGCTAACCGTCAAACCTCCTAAATTCCTTGTTCAGTCCTAAATTGGGCCAAACTCATAACCACACCAAAATTCCTAAAGTATTTAGGAAGCGCCAACCTAATCATCTGCACTGGCATCCCAGGGACCACCCACCCCAGCCTGCCTGGGACAGAAAGCCCTGCATCCTGGGAGATGTCACAGCTTCCCGGAACAGTGGACTCTGGATTCAGGATCATCTGCAAAGCTGACTCAAATGAGTCTTTTGGTCTCATCCTAGACTTACCAGCTACAGTGAGGTGTGTGGGGCTAGGAATCTGCATTTCCCCCCAAACAGGTGTTATTTGTGAAACCAGAAGCTTGAGAAGCACTGGCACAGCGGCTCTGTCAGCCATGACCTCCACTCTGTCAGACTGCGGGCCTCCAAACCGTGTGGCTGTTTGTTTTTCAGTCAGCAGCTCTTTATTAAGGACCAAAGGATACATTTCATCTTTTACCTCTCTGTCCCAATTGCAGGACCCTGACAGGGTATTGCACTACCCAGGGAGCAAAGTACCCATGAGGATAAACAACTTGAATGTTATAATAAGTGTATTAATTCTTACAACACTAGTATCATGGAAAGAAAAGTAAGACACTGAATGAAAGAAAATCTCTCAGTGAGGTTACAAATCAGAGAGGTGGTGCATGGTGACAGGTAGATTTGTATGAGTGAAAATTAGCATAATTGGTGTCAGGAAGCAAAATCGTTATCCAAAGCGCAGAGTTGGTCAGTAATGACTCTGGGAACAAAATCCACATTTCCTTACTCTCTAACCTATTCATTTCACAATTAAGAGAGGGAAAATTCATCAACATTCTTAGGAACTCAAGAAATTTTTTTACTTATAATTTATTTTGGTATCATTAATCGACAATTACATGTACAATATTATGATTATTAAACTACCCCCTTCACCAGATCCCCCCCAACCCCATTACAGTCACTGTCCATCAGCGTAGTGAGATGCTATATAATCACTACTTGTCTTCTCTGAGTTGTACAGCCCTCCCCGTGCCCCCCCAGCATTACATCTGCTAATCGTAATGCCCCTTTTACCCTCTTATCCCTTCCTTCCCACCCATCTTCCCCAGTCCCTTTCCCTTTGGGAACTTTTAGTCCATTCTTCGGTTCTGTGAATCTGCTGCTGTTTTGTTCCATCAGTTGTTTTCTTGGTTCTTTTTTTTTTTATAATTTATTTTATTTTAGTATCATTAACCTACAATTACATGGGCAATACCGTGATGATTGAACTCCCCCCATCACCAGGTCCCCCCCACCAACCCCACCACAGTCACTGTCCATCAGCGTAGTGAGATGAGAATCGCTACTTGTCTTCTCTGAGCTGTACAGTACCCCCCGTGCCCCCCCACCCTATGTCTGCCAATCGTAATGCCCCTTTTACCCTCTTATCCCTCCCTTCCCATCCATCTCCCCAGTCCCTTTCCCTTTGGTAACTATTAGTCCATTCTTGGGTTCTGTGAGTCTGCTGCTGTTTTGTTCCTTCCGTTTTTTTATTTATTTTTTCTTTGTTCTTATACTCCACATATGAGTGAGATCATTTGGTACTTGTCTTTTTCGGCCTGGCTTATTTCACTGAGCATAATACCCTCTAGCCCCATCCATGTTGTTGTAAAGGGTAGGATTTGTTTTCTTCTTATGGCTGAAAAAAATTCCATTGTGTATATGTACCATATCTTCTTGTTCCACTCATCTACTGATGGACACTTAGGTTGCTTCCATTTTACCGGTTATTCTAAACAGGGCTGCAATAAACATACGGGTGCATCTGTCTTTTTCAAATTGGGCTGCTGCAGTCTTAGGGTAAATTCCTAGGAGTGGGATTCCTGGGTCAAATTGTATTTCTATTTTGAGATATTTGAGGAACCTCCATACTGCTTCCCAAAATGGTTAACTAATTTGCATTCCCACCAGCAGTGTAGGAGGGTTCCCTTTTCTCCACATCCTCACCAACATTTCTTGTTTGTGTTTTGGATGTTGGCCATCCTCACTGGTGTGAGGTGATATCTCATTGTGGTTTTAATCTGCATTTCTCTGATGATTAGCGATGTGGAGCACATTTTCATGTGCATGTTGGCCATCTGAATTTATTCTTTAGAGAAGTGTCTATTCATGTCCTCTGCCCATTTCTTAATTAGATTATTTCCTTTTTGTTTGTTGAGGTGCATGAGTTCTTTACATATTTTGGATGTCAACCCCTTATCGGATATGTCATTTATGAATATATTCTCCCATACTGTAGGATGTCTTTTTGTTCTATTGATGGTGTCCTTTGCTGTACAGAAATTTTCCGCTTCATATAGTCCCACTTGTTCATTTTTGCTTTTGTTTCCCTTGACCGGGGAGATATGTTTATGAAGAATTCACTCATGTTTATGTCCAAGAGATTGTGCCTGTTTTTTTCTAAGAGTTTTATGGTTTCACGACTTACATTCAGGTCTTAGACCCATTTTGAGTTTACTTTTGTGTATGGGATTAGACAGTAGTCCAATTTCATTCTCTTACCTGTAGCTGTCCAGTTTTCCAACACCAGCTTCTGAAGAGGCTGTCATCTCCCCATTGTATATCCAAGGCTCTTTTATCAAATATGAATTGACTGTATATGTTTGGGTTAATGTTTGGATTTTCTATTCTGTTCCACTGGTCTGTGGGTCTGTTTCTGTGCCAATACCAAATTGTCTTGATTACTGTGGCTTTGTACTAGAGCTTGAAGTCAGGGAGCATAATTCCCCCTGTTTTATTCCTCCTTTTCAGGATTGCTTTGGCTATTCGGGGTCTTTTGTGGTTCCATATGAATATTAGAATTTTTTTTTCAGTTTATTGAAGAAGCTGTTTGTATTTTGATAGGGATTACATTGCATCCGTAGATTGCTTAAGTAGTATAGCTATTTTGACAATATTTATTCTACCTAGCCAAGAGCATGGGATGAATTTTCATTTGTTAGTGTCCTATTTAATATCTCTTAGGAGTGCCTTGTAGTTTTCAGAGTATAGGCCTTTCACTTCCTTTGTTAGGTTTATTCCTAGGTATTTTATTCTTTTTGATGTAATTGTGAATGGAATTCTTTTTTTGATTTCTCTTTCTGTTAGTTCATCGTTAGTGTATAGGAAAGCAACAGATTTCTGTGTGTTAATTTTGTATCCTGTAACTTTGCTGAATTCAGATATTAGTTCTTGTAGTTTTGGAGTCGAGTGTTTAGGGTTTTTTATGTACAATATCACACAATCTGCACATAGTGACAATTTGTCTTCTTCTTTACCAGTCTGGATGCCTTGTCTTTCTTTCTTTTGTCTGATTGCCATGGCTACGACGTCCAGTACTATGTTGCATAACAGTGGAGAGAGTGGGCATCCCTGTCTTGTTCCCGATATTAGATGAAAAGCTTTCAGCTTCTTGCTGTTAAGTATGATGTTCCCGTGGGTTTTTCATGTATGGCCTTTATGATGTTGAGGTACTTGCCCTCTATATCCATTTTGTTGGGAGTTTTAATCATGAATGGATGGTTAATTTGACAAATGCTTTTTCAGTATCTATGGAGATGATCATGTGGTTTTTGTTCTTCTTTTTGTTGATGTGGTGGATGAAGTTGATGGATTTTCGAATGTTGTACAATCCTTTCATCCCTGGGATGTATCCCACTTGATCATGGTGTATGATCCTCTTGATGTATTTTTGAATTTGGTTTGCTAATATTCTGTTGAGTAGTTTTGCGTCTACGTTCATCAGAGATATTGGTTGGTCATTTTCTTTTTTGGTGAGGTCTTTGCCCAATTTTGGTATTAGAGTGATGTTGGCTTCACAGAATGAGTTTGGGAGTATTCCCTCCTCTTCAATTTTTTAAAAAATTAAAGAGAATGGGTGTTATTTCTTCTCTATATGTCTGGTAGAATTCGGAGGTGAATTGATCTGGTCTGGAGGTTTTGTTCTTGGATAGTTTTTTATTACCTATTCAATTACATTGCTGGTGATTGGTCTGTTTAGTTTTTCTGTTTCTTGCTTGGTCAGTCTTGGAAGGTTATATTTTTCTAAGAAGTTGTCCATTTCTTCTAGGTTTTCCAGCTTGTTAGCATATAGATTCTCATAATATTCTCTTATAATTCTTTGTATTCCTGTGGGGTCCTTCGTGATTTTTCCTTTCTCATTTCTGATTCTGTTTATGTGTGTAGATTCTCTTTTTCTCTTAATGAGTCTGGCTAGGGGTTTATCTATTTTGTTTATTTTTTCAAAGAACCAGCTCTTGGTTTTATTGATTTTTTTCTATTGTCTTATTCTTCTCAATTTTATTTATCTTTTCTCTGATCTTTATTATGTCCCTCCTCCTTGTGACTTTAGGCCTCATTTGTTCTTCTTTTTCTAATTTCAGTAATTGTGTCTTTAGACTATTCATTTGGGAATGTTCTTCCTTCTTTAAATAGGCCTGGATTGCTGTATACTTTCCTCTTAGAACTGCCTTGCTGCATCCCATAGAAGTTGTGTCTTTGTGTTGTTGTTGTCATTAGTCTCCATATATTCTTTGATTTCTGTTTTTATTTGGTCATTAACCCATTGGTTAATTAGGAGAATTTTTTTAAGTCTCCATGTGTTTGTGAGACTTTTTGTTTTCTTTCTACAATTTATTTCTAGTTTTACACCTTTGTCATCTGAGAAGTTGGTTGGTAGGATTTCAATATTTTTGAATTTACTGAGGTTCTTTGTGTGGCCTAGTATGTGGTCTATTCTGGAAAATGTTCCATGCGCACTTGAGAAGAATGTGTATCCTGTTGCTTTTGGGTGTAGTCTTCTGTAGATGTCTGTTGAGTCCATCTGTTTTAGTGTGTTGTTGACTGCCTCTGTGTCTTTACTTATTTTCTGTCTTGTTGATCTGTCCTTTGGGGTGAGAGGTATGTTGAAGTTTCTTAAAATGAATGCATTGCTTTATATTTCCTTCTTTAATTCTGTTAGCATTTGTTTCACATATGCTGGTGCTACTAATGTTGGGTGCATATACATTTATAATGGTTATATCCTCTTGTTGGACTGACCCCTTTATCATTATGTAATGTCCTTCTTTATCTCTTGCTACTTTATTCGTTTTGAAGTCTATTTTGTCTGATACAAGTACTGCAACACCTGCTTTTTTCTCCTTGTTGTTTGCATGAAATATCTTTTTCCATCCGTTCACCTTTAGTCTGTGTATATCTTTGGGTTTGAGGTGAGTCTCTTGTAAGCAGCGTATAGATGGGTCTTGCTTTTTTATCCTTTCACATACCTGTGTCTTTTATTGGTGCATTCCGTCCATTTAAATATAGGGTGATTATCAATAGATATGTTCTTATTGCCATTGCTGGCTTTACTATCTAACAATCTAACTTAAATTTCTTGTTAAATTATTGTAAACTCAGTCTGATGTTTCTTTATTTGTCTCCCTTCTTATTCTTCCTCCTCCATTCTTTATATCATAGGTGTTTTATTCTTTTCCTTTAGTTAGTATTTGGATGGTCTGTTTTCTTTGCTATGATTTTAATTTCTCTGGTGACATTTTTTTAGCGTTACGGGTGCTTCCCTCTATTGTAGTCCACTTAAGATATCCTGTAGAGGTGGTTTATGGTGGTCAAACTTTCTCAGCTTTTACTTTTCTTGAAATTGTTTAATCCCTCCTTCATATTTAAATGATAATCGTGCTGGATACAATATTCTTGGTTTGAGGCCCTTCTGTTTCATTACGTTAAATATATCATGCCATTCTCTTCCTGACTGTAAGGTTTCTGTTGAGAAGTCTGATGATAGTCTGATGAATTTTCCTTTGTAGGTGATATTTCTTCTCTCCATAGCTGCTTTTAATACTCTGTCTTTATCTTTTTTCTTTGCCATTTTATTATTATGTGTCTTGGTGTTGTCTTCCTTGGGTCCCTTGTGTTGGGAGATCTGTGGGCTTCCGTGGACTGCGAGACTGTTTCCTTCCCCAGCATGGAGAAGTTTTCAGCAATAATTTCTTCAAAGACACTTTGTATCCCTTTTTCTCTCTCTTCTTCCTCTGGTACTCCTATAATGCAAATATTGTTCCATTTGGTTTGGTCACACAGTTCTCTTAATATTCTTTCATTCCTAGAGATCCTTTTATCTCTCTCTGCCTCAGATTCTCTGTATTCTTGTTCTCTGATTTCTATTCTATTAACAGTCTCTTGCACCTCTTCCTGTCTGCTGCTAAGCCCATCAATCACTTGTTTCATTTCTGCATTGTCTTTCCTCACTTCCTCCCTCAGCTCTTGCATATTTCTCTGTATATCAGTATGGTTATGACTTTTATTCTGAATTCTTTTTCAGGAAGATTGTGCATTTCCATCCCTTCAGATTCCCTCTCTGGAGTCTGGGTCTTGGTACGCTTTGTTTGTAACATATTCCTTTGTCTTTTCATGGAGATAGAAGTGGTCTCAAATAGGTGCCACGTGTGTCAGCTGGGCTCTTTAATACTTTAAGAAAAAAAGAGAGAAGAGAAAGAAAAAAAAAGAAAAGAGAAAAAAACGAAAAAAAAGAAGCCTGCCTGGAGTAAATTCTGTGAGGACACTGTACATTACACTGTTGCTCCACTATTCCACAGCTGCAGCCACTCTGCTCCGCATGGCCTGTTGTAGCTTTGGCTGGGGTGGGAACGAATGGGAGTCTGCTAATCTCTGTGGGAAATCTCAGTGCGGCTACTTTTTCCCAGTCTCCAGCCAAGGGGTCCAAAATTCCGCAGGACTCCCAGCCTGCTGGGTTGAGTGTGCTGGGATGATCCTGCTCTTCCATTGGGCCCCTGTCTGTTTAAGACCTCTTACATAAGCACATGCTTTTCTTTTCTCCCAGGGAGCTGGTTTGGAGGACCCGTTGCATTCCCCGGCTCAGATCCTGCACCCTCTGTCTCTCCAATTTCCAATACACCATGTGATGTGTGTCAGTGCTCCTGGTGCAGATCACCAGGAGTGCTTATTTTGAGGATTTGTACTTCCACTCCCTCCTAGCTCTGAATCCTCTCCTCCCGCCAGTGCGCTGGGGTGGGGGAGTGCTCGGGTCCCACCAGGTCATGGCTCCGTATCTTACCCACCTCACAGCAAGCTGAGTCCTCTCAGGTGTAGATGCACACTGAGTGCTGTCCTCTATCTTCTGGTTTCTCTTTTAGGAATAGTTGTATTTGTTGTATTTTCATAAATATATATGGCTTTGGCAGGAGATTTCCGCTGCCCTGCTCCTGCCACTGTCTTCCTGGAACTCTCTGATTTATGAAATTTTTAAATATTTGGGATATGAATTCTTTATCTATTGTATTGTAGCAAATACATCATTCCACGCCACCTCCTTCACTTGAATTTATGGTGTCTTAATTATTTTGAAAAATTAAGTATAATCACATTCATCTTTTCTATTGTGATTTGTTCCCTTCCGGTTTAAGTAGTCCACTCTTCCATGAAGACACAAAGATTCGTTTTCATTGTTTTTCATCTTTATTTCTTTCACTCATTTAGAATTGTGTTGTTGTTGGGAGGTAGGGATCTGTATGGTGATTGTTATGATTTTTGGTATAAATCTAATTGTCTACCACCATCTTCCCCACTGAGTTGGAATACTCCACTCTTATATTCCAAGTTCAAATATAAGCATGAGTCTCTTTCTAGACTCTCCATTTAAGTCCACTGATTTGCCCATTTCTGTACCAAAACTATAGTTTTAATTATTGTAGCTTTATACTTAGTATTGGTAATTGGTAAGGCAAGTCCCCATGTCTTTATTCATCTTTAGAATTAGTAGAGCTAAACATCAGTATTCATTTTAGAATAAACTTGTCAAATTTTGTAAAAATCCTGTTGATCTGAATTGAAATTGAATGATGTTAAAATAAATTTGGGGGTGATCATAGCTCCCATATTGGGCATTCCCATCATTAATTGGTATATTCCTCTATTTATTCAGATCTTGTATGTATTTATAAAGTTTCAGAATTTTACCCATAATGATAACGTGTGTTTCTTTAGATATATTCTTATGAATTTTATAATTTTGAGTGCTTTGTAAATGGACACATTTTTCTATTAATTTTTATTGTTTATAGCTCTTATATGTCTTTCCAAACCTTATACTTATTTCCCATTAGTTTGCTATCTTGACCAATGATTCTGAAGTTTTTCATATAGATAATATTTTCTTAAAAAAATACAAAAATTGTTACCTCTTCTTTTTCAATAGTCATAGCTCTTATCCTTTTTTTCTTTTTTCTTTTTGTATCTGGGCAGGAATGGCAGTCTTATATAATGAGATATGATCTCCAGTAAAATGTTGAATGTTGACAGTAGAAATTATACCCTCATTTCAGATTTTAGCAAGAGTGGTTCTAAACTTTAACATGAAGTTACATCCTATCATTTATCACCTTAAGACACATTTTTGAGACCAAGAGAGACCAAGAGAAATCAGACATAAATTAGGACTCTACTAATCAAGTAGTTGAAAAACAACGTAGAATATTTAAGTAATGACATCTAAAAATTGGCCTAATGTGCATATATTGAACGTCTGTACCCCCAAACTGCAGAATAGAATTTTTTTAAAGTACTTTATAAATTTCACAAGTTGACTATAAAGCTGTGGCCATAAAACAAGTTTTAACAAATGTAATAGGATAGAAAGCAGGTCCTCTGACGATAAAATAAAGTTATAAATTAGTTTTAAAAAGATAATTAGAAAAATCCCCAATTTTGTAAAATTAAAATGCATTCTAAATAAAACTTTAACTAGAAAGAAGTAAACATGGAAATAAGAAAATACTTTAAATGAGAGTGAATATTCTATTTTCTGAAACCTGTGAGATGTTGGTAAGCAATAGTAAAAGGAAAATTTATAGCCTTAAAATTTATAGGCTCTTTCCTAAGAAAAGATAGGAAGCTGGAAAATTAATTGAACTAAGCATCTAACTTCTCTGGAAGTTAGAAAAAGAGTACAGCAAAGAAAGTTGAAGAAAGGAAATAATAAAAATAATACCAGGATTGATGAAAGAGAAAGGAACAAAAGTAAAATTTTGCTTTTTGAAAAGTCAAAATTGACAAACTTCTTGTGAAAATGGGAAAGACCAGACATCAAAGTCACACTAATACCAGAAAAGATAAAGCAGTCATCACTACAGATGCTGCACATGAGAAAAAAAATATAGTAAGTACAGTGTGACAACTTTAAGCCAATATATTTTAAAATTCAGGTGAAATAAGTAAATTCTTAGAAAAACATAACAGGAAAATTGACAAAAGAAAAAACAGAACACTGAGTATATCTATAACCATCAAGGAAACTGAAGTGCTAGTCAAAACTCTTTAAACAAAGAAACCTAGGGCCAGTAAATTTTACCAAACATTCAAGGAAGGAGTACTTCCAAGCTGAGACAAATTTTCCCCCATAGAAGAGAAATAGTATTTTCCAACATCTTCTATAATATAAACTTTATTAAAGAAGTCTCAAATAAACACACTGTGAGAAAGGAACATAATGGGCCAATCCCACTTAGGAACATAGGTGCAAAAGTCCTAAACAGAATCTGAGTAAACAGATTTCTGCAATATGTGCATCATGATCAAGATGGGTTTATTTCAGGAATGAAAGGTTAGTTGACAGTTAAATAAATTAATATAATAATACACACAAACAGACTAAAAGAGAATCTCATTAGATGCCAAGAAGTGTTTGATAAAACTCATTATCCATTTAGCAAACTAAAAATTGTGGGGGGAAATTTTAATTGAATAAAATGCACTTACCCAAAACCTTCAGTAAAAATCATACTTAACAATGAAAATGTGAAAGCTTTCCCATTAAGATGAGGAAGAAGACAAGGAAGCCTGTGACCTCACGGGATGTTCTACCTGACGTAAGGCGGCACGGGGAGAAAGGAGTGGGAAAAGACTGGGAATGAGAGACAAAGCTCTCCTTATTCACAGATATGACTGTCTGCATGAAAAATCCCAAAGAGTTATGAGTTAACTATTGTAATTAATAAGAGGGTTTAGTAAGGTCTCTGAATTTAAAATACAATATATAAAAAACAATTATACTTACATATACCAGCAACAAACAATTGGACAATCAAACTAAGAAAGAGGCCACTTATTAAAGCATTAAAACTTGAGCCGCACCTAAGGCTAAAGCTAACAAAAATTTACAAGATTTCTATGGAAACAATAATATAAATTTACTTAGAGGCAATTAAAGAAGACCTAAATAAATGGAAAGACATAACCTGTTAATAGATTTGAAGACTCAATATTGTAGAACTGTCAATTTCTTCTTAAATTGAGATTCAATGTTATCCCAATCAGTACCCCAAAAGTATTTTTGTAAAACACGACATTTAAGATTTTATATTTAAGTGCAAATGGCCAAGAAGAGCCCAGCACTCAGAGGAGAGGGACAAGGCTGGGCTTGCTTCACAGGATTATTCCAAGAGGCTCTATCACACTATGCATAGAACGAATTTCTGATGGGCCTGTGAAAGGCATGACCATAAACCCTTCAGAAGATAGTGTCTGACAGTACTAATGTAACCGCAAAGTAGGGAAGAATTTCTTAAGAAATACTATGCACTAATCAAAAAGGGAAAGACTGATAAACTGAATTACCCTAATATTAATGGTTTTGTAGATCAAAATATACCAAAAAGAAAAGCCAAGAAGTGGAAAATATATCTGTAGCACAAATAAGTGACAGACAACTGGGGCCCAAAGTATTAAGAACTCTTAGAAATCAATTTAAGAAGAAGATAATTCAGTAGAAAGACTTAAACAGATATACCACAAAAGAAGAAATTCAAGTGAACAATAAACATAAATAAGGTGATTGGCAATGAAGGAAAAGCAAATTAAGACCTCCATAAGACATCACTATAAACCCATCAGATTACCTAGAATTGAAAAGTTGGACAATATTAAGTGTGGTGAGATTACGGACAAGGAGAACTCATCCTCCTGATGGGATGTATGAATGAAACGTATACCCACGCACCTCTACACATTTACAAAAATGTACATAGTGGCATTATTTGTACTATCACCATGCTGCAAACATAATTATTGGAATAAATTATACCGTGTATTTTTTTAATTGAGCACTTTATTGTAGAATTAGAAAGAAGAACAAATAATATAAACCTAAGAAAAACTGGTGGAAGGAATAAGTGACATTATGATTAGAAATTAATGAATTAGTTAATATTTGTAAAAGCTTAAAGGTAAATAGATCCAAAAAGATAGACCACTGCGAAAGCAAAGCTAGTCAAGAGGGACAAAAAGTGTATGTGGTAGGAATAAGTGAAAAAGTAGGAATAAGAAAAAAGGTACAGTAACATAATATTTTAGGAAAATACATGATATTAAAAGTTAGCTAAATATAATTTTAAAATATTTTAATTGACATCATTGAAAAAAGTAACAACTAGGGAATAACCTGGAAATATTTTTTTAACTTAGTAAATACTCATTCTTCCTCCCAAGCTGTTGGGCCCAGATGTCCTCATGGGGGTAGCTTGGTGTTGGGAATCAGAGTGCAGAGTATAAACAGCCCAGTATACTGTGTATTTTTACCCAATTAAATTCTAGATAGTATACCACAACTATATAAAAGCAAAATATAAAAGAAAGTACGTGATTCGTTTACATAAACATTTTGAACATTTATATAAAGTTCAAAAATTAGAAAGACTAAATATCATTTAGAAATGAGTACATAGGCATTTATTGAAATTTATTTGGGGGCTTTACAATTAATTTTATGAATGTCCAACAGTTTTTAAAAGCATGTGTATTTCTCTTGTTTGGTTGAAGGATTTTATATACATATATAAATGCAACATATAAACATATATGCAAATATAAATGCAGTAAGCATGTGTGTCTATGCACACAATGCATCAATGCTGCTAATTTGTTTAATCTGGGAGAGATCGCTATTTTAAAAAATTCCCACCATTACAGATTTGTCAGTTTTACCTTTTAAATCTTTATTATTGCTTCAAATTTTTCCAGACCATGCAATTAGTTACATACATGTTCATGATTTAATGTTTTCCTATATTTTTCTTTGGGATGCAATAAGATGCCCCACAAATGTCCTTGTTAATGTTACTCAAAGAATACTTTTGATAATTAATCTGCTACACAAAATTTTTTGTTGTTTTTTAGTATTTACGTGGTATGTCTTTTTCTATCCCTTTACTTTTTATATTTTAGTTCTTTCATTTTAACTTTTTTTTTAATATGCTTGCTTTTAATTGTCTTAGTAATAATGGAGTGGCCAGTGGGTGACAGGTAGCTATGTGCTTGGATTGGGTAAGAAGTGGTTAAATTATAATACTATCTAGTAATGTAGTCTGGACCATCAGCAAATTTCATTTTGAGGCAGTTCCCAGGAAATCATCTCTCTGAGTCACAAAGCATCTTCAATTAAAATCAGGATTTGTTGGTAGAAGGCAAGCTACTTTATTTTTCTATCCTTTTCATTTATAAAATAGATTAAATCACTAGCTTTTATATTATAAAATTAATCATTTTTATGTTAAAAACTGGAACAGATGCTATCATTTATACTACTTTAAGTGTAATTTCTAACTTGTGAGCATTGAGTTTTTTTCCTCCATTTTCTTATTAAAACCCTCAAGCAAAATTTTCACGTTTTGTGGGCTGGGAACTTTGTAAATGAAAGGGTTTACTAGAATTGGAGAAAGTGATTCAATTAGAAGAGGAGGGAAATTGGATTAAATGAGAGTTGTGACTGGATTCAGGATGGGGCTGACTGAATTAGAATTTTGATGGTTCGTATAGAGCCTAATAATCACATGATTTTCATTTAGAGATTCTTTCCTGAAAAGAAATAATCTTTCTGTGTCTTGGCATATCTTCACTGCAAATCTGAATTTCAGACTAGCAGAATGTTAATTATTTTTCCTTTAAAATATAAAAGAGAGTAAAAACAGGGGGATTAAAGATGGCAGCGTGAGAAGTGAGACAGAGGCTTCATCCTAAAACTGCATATAATATGAAAATAAAGCTACTACAACTACTCTTGAAAGAGCAATGGGAAAGAGAACTACAACAAACTGCATACACCTGGAGACAAGAGCAGCCCTCACAGAAAACGGTAATGTACTAAAGCTGTGGTCCTGCGGGATCCAAGTCCTTCCCCCACCCCAGCTCACCAGCAGGAGGAACAGGAATGGAGCAGAGAGGGAGTGGAGAACTGGGACTGCTGAATACCAAACTCTGGAGATCTATTCTGGGAGCACAAACCTACATTTCATGGTGCTTGCATGATACTCTTGTAATTAGGAGCTTGGAAAGCTAAGACAGGTGGTGTTCCTGGAGAGACTGATATTTCAGCTGCTTGTGAAGTCAGGGATACATACCCAGCTGCTCTGGGATGAAGGAAAGGCGGGCAGTCTGGGAGACTTCCTAACAAAGAGGACCTTAGCAGGAGGCCTGCTGGGGGGGCAGGGACTGCACGGAGCTTGCTCCTCAGGAGAAGGGATGGGTAGA
>JAQQAC010013042.1:66573-101494 GCA_029783875.1 Phataginus tricuspis
TGTGTACAGTGAGTTCCTTGTGTTATTCATCTTTGGATCCCAAACAGCCTAGTGCCTGACTTATAAAAGATGATCAATAGATGTTGAAAGAATGGATGAATGAGTAGCAAGGTTCCCCTCTCTAGAGCCTACTCCTAGAAAGTCTACAGAAGAATGACATGTCACTGAGACACCCCGTGGTGTTCCTTCCCACTCACTGCAAGAAGGAGCAAATGGCTTACCCAATCATAAGTGTGCTTCTGGCAGTCTTTGGATGAAGGCATTGCCACCTTCTTTTTAACTTATCTACAATGATATACAACATTATACTAGATTCAGGTGTACAACATAATGATTCAATATTTGTATATATTGTGAAATGATCACCCAGTGAGTCTAGTTAATATCCATCCCCATACATAGTTGGACATTATGTTCCTTGTGATGAGAACTTTTAAGACTCAGTCTCTTAGCAAATTTCAAATATACAATACAGTATTATGAACTACATTTACCATGCTGTACATTACCCCCAGGACTTATCTCATAATTGCAAGTGTGCTCCTTCTGTCTGCCTCTACCCACTTTTCCCCCTCTGCTCTGGCAACCACCCATCTGTATCTATGCATTTTTGTTTTGTCAGGCACTTACCTCCTCCTTTCATGTTGGTTCCTTTCTGGACAATACTTTCTAAAAAATAGTCTTTTCCATTTCCTATCCACAAAGGGGGTCATGAAAGTTTAACAGCTTCTGGGCTCCATCTCCTGAAGGCAGCAGGCAGTTTGAGGTGAAATCTCAGAGGACAATTCTTAATTCCTGATGGATCGGGGAAGGAACTCACTCTGCTTATCAAATAACTGTGGCAAAAAGGATCAGATTGCAAACCCATGACCATGTTGGTGGGAGGCATGAGTGGAAGCCATTTCCAGTGACAAGGGTGCTTGGCAGATGTAGGTGCAAGCTACAGCTTCCTTGCAGATCTTCAGCTTCTAGATGTCCATTAGAAAAAAGGCAGAAAAGGTGGGGAGTAGAGCTCAAAAGCATGTCACATTTTAAGTGAAATGAACATGGTGTTATTTGTTATGAATATAAATGTGTAACAGAATGGATAAAAAAGCAAGACCCATGTATATGCTGCACACAAGAAACTCACGTCAAACCTAAAGATGTACACAGACTAAAAGTGAATGGATGAAAAAAGATATTTCATGCAAACAACAAGGAGAATAAAGCAGGTGTTGCACTACTTGTATCAGACAAAATAGACTTCAAAATGAAGAAAGTAGCAAGAGATAAAGAAGGACATTACATAATGATAAAGGGGTCAGTCCAACAAGAGGCTATAACTATTATAATTATATATGCCCCCAACACGGTGGCGCCAGTATATGTGAAAGAAATACTAACAGAATGAAAGGAGGAAATAAACGGCAATGTATTAATTTAAGGTGACTTCAACACACCACTGACTCCAAAGGACAGATCAACTAGACAAAAAGTATGTAAAGACACAGAGGCACGGAAAAACACACTAGAACAAATGGACCTAACAGATATCTACAGAACTATACACACAAAAGCAAGAGGATACACATCCCTCTCAAGTGCACATGGAACATTTTCCAGAATAGACCACATACTAGGCCACAAAAAGAACCTCAGTAAATTCAAAAATATTGAAATTCTACCAACTAACTTCTCAGATCACAAAGGTATAAAACTAGAAATAAATTTTAGAAAGAAATCAAAAAGGCTCACAAATACATGGAGACTTAACAACATTCTCCTAATTAATCAATGGGTTAATGACCAAATCAAAGAATATATGGAAACTAATGAGAACAACAACACAAAGCCACAACTTCTGTGGGATGCAGCAAAGGCAGTTCTAAGAGGAAAGTCTTTGCAATCCAGGCCTATTTAAAGACGGAAGAATATTCCCAAATGAACAGTCTAAAGACACAATGACCGAAATTGGAAAAAGAAGAACAAATGAGACCCAAAGACACCAAAAGGAGGGACATAATAAAGATCAGAGAAGAAATAAATAAAATTGAGAAGAATAAAACAATAGAAAAAATCAATGAAACCTAAAGCTGGTTCTTTGAAAAAATAAACAAAATAGATAAACCCCTCGCCAGACTCATTAAGAGAAAAAGAGAATCTACACACATAAACAGAATCAGAAATGAGAAAAGAAAAATAATGATGGACCCCACAGAAATACAGAGAATTATAAGAGAATATTATGAGAATCTATATGCTAACAAGCTGGAAAACCTAGAAGATATGGACAACTTCTTTAAAAAATACAACCTTCCAAAACTGACCTAGCAAGAAACAGAAAAACTAAACAGACCAATCACCAGCAATGAAATTGAATCGGTAATCAAAAAACTATCCAGGAACAAAATTCCTGGACCAGATGCATTCACCTCTGAATTCTACCAGACATATAGAGAAGAAATAATACCCATTCTCCTTAATGTTTTCCAAAAAATAGAAGAGGAGGAAATACTTCCAAACTCATTCCATGAAGCCAGCATCACCCTAACACCAAAACCGGGCAAAGACCTCACCAAACAAAGAAAATTACAGTCAAATATCCCTGATGAATGTAGGTGCAAAAATACTAAAAAAATATTAGCAAACTGAATTCAAAAATACATCAAGAGGATCATACACCATGATCAAGTGGGATTCATCCCAGGGATGCAAGGATGGTACAACATTCGAAAATCCATCAACATCATCCACCACATCAACAAAAAGAACAACAAAACCACATGATCAACTCCATAGATGCTGAAAGAGCATTTGACACAATTCAGCATCCGTTCATGATTAAAACTCTCAAAAAAATCGATATAGAGGGCAAGTACCTCAACATCATAAAGGCTATATATGACAAACCCACAGCTAACATCATACTTAACAGCGAGAAGCTGAAAGCTTTTCATCTAAGATCGGAAACAAGATAGGTATGCCCACTCTCTCCACTGTTATTGAACATAGTACTGGAGGTCCTAGCCACGGCAATTAGACAAAACAAGGACATACAAGGCATCCAGATTGGTAAAGAAGAAGTCAAATTGTCACTGTTTGCAGATGACAGAATATTCTACATTAAAAACCTAAAGACTCCACTCCAAAACTCCTAGAACTAATATCTGAATTCAGCAAAGTTGCAGGATACAAAATTAACACACAGAAATCTGTTGCTTTCCTGTACACTAATGATGAACTAACAGAAGAGAAATCAGAAAAAGAATTCCATTCACAATTGCATTAAAAAGAATAAAATACCTAGGAATAAACCTAACGAAGGAAGTGAAAGACCTATACCCTGAAAACTACAAGACACTCCTAAGAGTAATTAAAGAGGACACTAACAAATGGAAATGCATCCCATGCTCTTGGCTAGGAAGAATAAATATTGTCAAAATGACTATACTACCTAAAGCAATCTACAGTTTCAACGCAATCCCTATCAAAATACCAACAGCTTTCTTCAATGAACTAGAACAACTAATTCTAAAATTCATATGGAACCACAAAAGACCCCGAATAGCCAAAGCAATCATGAGAAGGAGGAATAAAACTGGAAGATTTAAGCTTCCTGACTTCAAGCTCTACTACAAAGCCACAGTAATCAAGAGAATTTGGTATTGGCACAAAACCAGACCCACAGACCAGTGGAACAGAATAGAAAATCCAAACATTAATCTAAACATATACAGTCAACTAATATTTGATAAAAGAGCCTTGGATATACAATGGGGAGATGACAGCCTCTTCAGCAGCTGCTGTTAGCAAAAATGGACAGCTACATGTAAGAGAATGAAACTGGACTACTGTCTAACCTCATACACAAAAGTCAACTCAAAATGGATCAAAGACCTGAATGTAAGTCATGAAACCATAAAACTCTTAGAAAAAAACATAGGCAAAAATTTCTTGGACAAAAACATGAGCGACTTCTTCATGGACATATCCCCCCGGGCAAGGGAAACAAAAGCAAAAATGAAGAAGTGGGACTATATGAAGCGGAAAATTTCTGTAGAGCAAAGGACACCATCAGTAGAACAAAAAGACATCCTACAGTATGGGAGAATATACTCATAAATGACGTATCCGATAAGGGGTTGACATCCAAAATATATAAAGAACTCATGCATTTCAACAAACATAAAGTAAAGAAGAAACTCAAATGGCCAACAGGCACATGAAAAGATGCTCCACATCACTAGTCATCAGAGAAATGCAGATTAAAACCACAATGAGATATCACCTCACACCAGTGAGGATGGCCAACATCCAAAACACAAACAACAACAAATGTTGGCGAGGATGTGGAGAAAAGGGAACCCTCCTATACTGCTTGTGAGAATGCAAATTAGTTCAACCATTGTGGAAAGAAGTATGGAGGTTCCTCAAAAAACTCAAAATAGAAATACCATTTGATCCAGGAATCCCACTCCTAGGAATTAACCCTAAGGATGCAGCAGCCCAGTTTGAAAAAGACATATGCACCGCTATGTTTATCACAGCACTATTTACAGTAGCCAAGAAATGAAAGCAACCTAAGTGTCCATCAGTAGATGAATGGATTAAGAAGATGTGGTACATATACACAGTGGAATATTATACAGCCATAAGAATAAAATAAATCCTACCATTTGTAACAACATGGATGGAGCTAGAGGGTATTATGCTCAGTGAAATAAGCCAAGCCGAATAAGACAAGTATCAAATGATGTCACTCATATGTGGAATATAAGAACAAAGAAAAAAAACTGAAGGAACAAAACAGCAGCAGACTCACAGAACCCAAGAAAGGACTAATAGTTACAAAAGAGAAAGGGACGGGAGACGATGGGTGGGAAGGGAGGGACAAGGGGGAAAAAAGGGCATTACAATTACCAGATTTAATGTTGGGGGGCATGGGAAGGGCTGTACAACTCAGAGAAGAAAAGTAGTGACTCTATAGCATCTCACTACGCTGATGGACAGTGAATGTAATGCGGCTTGTAGTGGGGACCTGATGAAGGGGGTCGTTTAATCCCCATAATATTGCACATGTAATTGTAGATTAATGATACTAAAATAAAGTATAAAAAAAGAAGAGAAAAATATATATTAGCTATTTATTTTGGTGGAAAAGCAAGAACATGCAGGCAAGGAGTCTGTTAATAGGCTTGGGAAGACATGATTTAACATCAGTGTGGTTGAAATCAAGATGTATTCAAATGACAGGACACATTTAGAGATTTGAAGAAACAAAAAGTCCTGTATAATTGGGATTACATGAGACCCTCAACAGCAACAAAAATAAATGACAACAACTAAGCAGAAATTCTATGAAAAACGAATAAATTCTATTTATTTTACATCTTTTAAACTCTAGCATGCATGATGTGAGATAAAAATCTAGGTAACATTTGCATTCAAGATGGCGGCATGAGAGGTGAGACAGAGAACTCCTCCAAAAACAATGCATCATATGAAAATATAGTTAATACAACTAACCCTGGAACAGCAATAGGATGGAAGGGTGCACCAGACTGCATACACCTGGAGAAAAGAGCAGAACTCAGTAAACAGGGTAATGTACCAAAGCCTTGATCTGGTGGGACCCAAGCGTTTCCCCTACCCCAGCTCACTGGTAGGAGGAGTAGAAACAGAGCGGGGAGGGGTTGGGAGCTTAGAACTGCTGAACACCAAGCCCTGGGTGTCTGACTTGGAACACAAACCTACATTGTGTGATGCTCTAGAGGTTGGTGGGGTTTGGGCATGGGACAGGTGGAGCACTTGAGAGTTTGAGATTCTGGCCATTTGTGGAGGATGGGGATCCACATCTGGCCACTCTGGGACAAAGGAAAGGCAGGCAGTCTGAGAGGCTTCCCAGCAGCAAGAGTGCTGCTTATGGGGCAGGGTTTGCACAGAGCTTGTGCATGGGAGAAAAGATATGTGGACAAGTTTATCTGGGTGCTCTCTGCCCAGCAGATTGGGAACTTTGAGGATCTTCTGGTGCTCCATCCCCTGCCTGCCTACTCAGCTCCTAGTCTCCCACTGTGACACGTAGCTGGCTGTGCCTTCCTCCTGGCATGCTGGCACCTACTTGCAAACCAGCAGTCACTGCATTGGCATAAGGCCAGCCAGAGGGAAGCCACACCTACAACAGCTAGAGACACCAAGAACAGAGGCTTACACATGTGTGCTTGGCCCACTGGCTCTGATAACTAGAGACAGGCACTATAACCAGGAATCAGGACACAGCTCTATCCTCCTCCCAGACACAAGCGCCACTCCATTACGACCCCAAAACTCACTCCAGGGGCTGAGCAGATCCAGTGACTACAGCTTCTGGGCACTAGTGGGCACCACATAGAAATATGAAACATCAAAGGAGCCTAGTTTAGACCAAAATGTCACAATCCCCAGAAAAAGGGCCAAATGTAATTGAACTCACCAATCTTCCTGAAAGTTCAAAATAAAAATCATAAACATGCTCATGGAGCTACAGAACAATATTCAAGAACTCAGAAAGAATTTAAGATGGAGATTCAATCATTAAAATATTCCATATCTGAAATGAAAGATAAATGGGGGAATTTAAAAGCAGATTGGATGTAGTAGAAGAGACGGTAAATGGACTAGAAATTAGAGAAGAGGAGTATTAAGAAGCTTAGGCACAGATAGAATAAAGTATCTTAAGAATGAAAGAATATTGAGAGAACTGTGTGACCAATCCAAATAGAACAATATTCATATTATAGGGGCACCATAAGAAGAAGAGGGAGAAAAAGGGATAGAAAGTGTCATTGAGGAAGTAATTGCTGAAAACTTCCCCAATTTGGGAAGGAGATATTCTCTCAAGCCACGGATGTGCACAGATCTCTCAACACAAGAGGCCCAAGGAACACAACATCAAGTCATATAATAATTAAAGTGGCAAAGATTAAAGATAAAGACATTCTTTTAAAAGCAGCTAGAGGGAGAAAAAAGATCACATACAAAGGCGAGCCCATAAGGCTCTCATCAGATATCTCAACAGAAACCTTATGGGCCAGAAGGGAGTGGCATGATATATTTAATGCAATGGAAAAGAAGGACCTCAAACCAAGAAAACCCTACCCAGCAAGGTTATCATTTAAATTTGAAGGAGGGATTAAACAATTTTCAGGTAAGCAAAAGCTGAGAGAATTTACCTCCCACAAACCACCTCTACAGTGCATTTTGGAGGGACTGCTATAGATGGAAGTATTCCCAAGGCTAAATAGATGTCACCAGGGGAAATAAAATGACAGTAAAGTAGAACAATTAATTACTAAGGAGATGCAAAATCAAACCAAATACCACCAATGTCCATTAAGGGATAGACAAAAAGTACAGAATAAGATATGTAACATATAAAGAATGGAGGGGAAAGGGAAAGAAGGAAAAAAAGGAACTTTAGATTGTGTTTCTTCAATAGCATATGAGGTGAGTTAAATTATAATGTTAGATAGTAAGGGAATTACCCTTGAACCTATGGTAACCATGAATCTAAAGCCTGCAGTGGCAATAGGTATATACATATTGACAATCATCCTAAATGTAAACGGACTGAATGCACCAATCAAAAGACACAGAGTAACAGAATGGATAAAAAGACAAGACCCATCTATATGCTGCCTACAAGAGGCTCACTTCAAACCCAAAGATATACACAGACTGAAAGTAAAGTGATGGAAAAAGATATTTCATGCAACTAATAGGGAGAAAAAAACAGGAGTTTCAGTACTTGTATCACACAAAATAGGCTTCAAAACAAAGAAAGTAACAAGAGACAAAGAAGGACATTACATAATGATAAAGGGGTTAGTCCAACAAGAGGGTATAACAATTGTGAATATCTATGCACCCAATACAGGACCACCTACATATGTGAAACAAATACTAACAGAATTAAAGGAGGAAATAGAATGCAATGCATTCATTTTAGGAACCTTCAACACACCACTCACACCAAAGGACAAATCAACCAGTCAGAAAATAAGTAGAGACAGAGTCACTGAAAAATATATTAGTATAGATGGACCTAATGGGCATCTACAGAACACTCCATCCAAAAGCAACAGGATACACATTTTTCTCAAGTACACATGGAACATTTCAAGAATAGATCATATACAAGGCCACAAAAAGAGTCTCAGTAAATTAAAAGAGATTGAAATTGTACCAACAAGACTCTCAGATCACAAATGTATGAAACTAGAAATAAATTACACAAAGAAAACAAAAAAGCCCACAAACATATGGAGGGTTAATAACATGCTCCTAAATAATCAATAGATCAATAACCAAATAAAAACAGAGATCAAGCAATATATGGAGACAAATGACAATAATAATTCAACACTGCAAAATCTGTGGGATGCAGCGAAGGCTGTGCTAGGAGGGAAGTATGTTGCAATACAGGCCTACCTCAGGAAAGAAGAACAATCCCATATGTGCAGTCTAAACTCACAATTAACAAAACTAGAAAAGAAAGAACAAATGAGGCCCAAAGCCAGTAGAAGGAGGGAAATAATTAAGATTAGAGCAGAAATAAATAAAATGGAGAAGAATAAAACAATAGAAAGAATGAAAGAAAGCAGGAGCTGGTTCTTTTACAAAATAAACAAAATAGATAACCCTCTAGACAGAATTATCAAGAAAAAAAGAGAATCTACACACATAAAAAGAATCAGAAATGAGAAATAAAAAATCACTAAGGACACCACAGAAATACAAAGAATTATGAGAGAATACTATGAAAACTTATATGCTAACCAACTGGATAACCTAGAAGAAATGGACAACTTTCCAAAAAATACAACCTTTCAAGGCTGACCCAGAAAGAAATAGAAAATCTGAATAGACCACTTACCAGCAAGGAAATTGAATTCATAATAAAAAAACAAATGAAGAACAAAACACCTGGACCACTTGGTTTCACTGCTGAATTTTATCAAACATTTATTGAAGACATTATACCCATCCTCCTTAAAGATTTCCAAAAAGTAGAAGAGGAGGGAATACCCCCAACTCATTCAAAGAGGTCAACATCACTCTAATACCAAAATCAGGCCAGGACCCCACAAAAAAATAAAATTACAGAACAATATCCCTGATGAACATAGATGCAAAAATACTCAACAAAATATTAGCAAATAGAATTCAAAAATACATCAAAAGGATCATTCATCATGATCAAGTGGGATTCATCCCAGAGAAGCAAAGATGGTACAACATTTGAAAATCCATCAACATCATCCACCACATAAAAAAAAGGACAAAAACCACATGATCATCTCCATAGATGTTGTAAAAACATTCAACAAAATTCAACATCCATTTATGATAAAAATTATCAACAAAATGGGTATAGAGGACATGTACCTCAAATAATAAAGGCCATATATGACAAACCCACAGCCAACGTTATACTTAGCAGTGAGAAACTGAAAGCTTTTCCTTTAAGATCAGGAACAAGACAAGGATGCCCACTCTCCCCACTTCTATTCAACATAGTACTGGAGGTCCTAGGTACAGCAATCAGAAAACATAAAGAAATAAAAGGCATCCAGATTGGCAAGGAAGAAGTCAAACTGTCCATGTTTACAGACATGATATTGTACATAATAAAACCTAAAGAATCCACTCCAAAACTACTAGATCTAATATCTGAATTCAGCAAAGTTGTGGGATACAAAATTAAGACGCAGAAATCTGTGACATTCCTATACACTAACAATGACCAAGCAGAGAGAGAAATCAGGAAAACAATTCTATTCACAGTTGCATAAAAAACGAATAAAACACCTATGAATAAACCTAACCAAGGAAGTGAAAGACCTATACTCTGAAAACTACAAGACACTCATGAGAGAAATTAAAGAAGATACCAATAAATGGAAACACATCCCATGCTCATGGAGAGGAAGAATTAATATTGTCAAAATGGCCATCGTGCCTAAAGCAATCTGCAGATTCAATGAAATCCCCATCAAAATACTAATAGCATTCTTCAATGAACTACATCAAATAGTTCTAAATTCCATATGGAACTACAAAAGACCCCGAATAGCCAAAGCAATCCTGAGAAGGAGGAATAAAGTGAGGGGAATTATGTGCCCTGACATCAAACCCTACTACAAAGCCACATTAATGAAGACAATTTGGTACAGGCACAAGAACAGACCCATAGACTAATGGAACAGACTAGAAAGCCCAGATATAAACCCAAGCATATATGGTCAATTAATATATGATAAAGGAGCCATGGGTATACAATGGGGAAACAACAGTCTCTTCAATAGCTGGTGTTGGCAAAACTGGACAGCTACATGTAAGAGAATGAAACTGGATTATTGTCTAACGCCATACACAAAAGTAAACTCAAAATGGATCAAAGAACTGAATGTCAGTCATGAAACCATCAAACTCTTAGAAAAAAACATAGGCAAAAATCTCTTGGACATAAACATGAGCAACTTCTTCATGAAAATATCTCCCAGGGCAAGGGAAAATAAGCAAAAATGAACAATGGGACTATATCAAAATAAAAAGCTTCTGTACAGCAAAGGACACCATCAGTAGAAAAAAAAAACATCCTACGGTATGGGATAATATGTTCATAAATGACATATTTGATAAGGGGTTGACATCCAAATTATATAAAGAGTCCATGCAGCTCAACAAACAAAAAGCAAATAATCCAATTAAAAAATGGGGAGAGAATATGAACAGACTCTTCACCAAAGAAGAATTTCACATGGCCAACAGGCACATGAAAATATGCCCCCATTGCTAATCACCAGAGAAATGCAAATTGAAGCCACAATGAGATATCACCTCTCACCAGTTAGGATGGCCACCATCCAAAAGACAAACAAAATCAAATGTTGTCAAGGATGTGGATAAAGGGAAACCCTCGTACACTGCTGGTAAGAATGTAAATCAGTTCAACCATTGTGAAAAGCAATATGGAGGTTCCTCAAAAAACTCAAAATAGAAAGAACAGTTGACCAGGAATTCAACTCCTAGGAATTTACCCTAAGTATACAGGAGCACAGTTTGAAAAATACATATGCAGCCTATGTTTATTGCAGCACTATTTACAATAGCCAAGATATGGAAGCAACCTAAGTGCCCATTAGTAGATGAATGGATAAAGATGTGGTACATATACACAATAGAATATTATTCAGCCATAAGAAGAAAACAAATCTTACCATTTGCAACGATGTGGATGGAGATAGAGGGTATTATACTCAGTGAAATAAGCCATGCAGAGAAAGACAAGCATCAAATGATTTCACTCGTCTGTGGAGTATAAGAACAAAGAAAAAACTGAAGGAACAAAACAACAGCAGACTCACAGAAACCATGAATGGACTAACAGTTACCAAAGGGAAAGGGACTGGAGAGAGTGGGACAGAAGAGGGAAAAGGGGAATCATGGGCACTATGATTAGCACACATAAAGTAGGCTGGATCACAAAGAAGGCAGTATAGCACAGAGAAGACAAGTAGTGGCTATAGCATCTTACTACGTTGATGGACAGTGTTTGTAATGGGGTATGTGGTGGGGACTTGATAATGGGGGGGAATCTAGTAAACAAAATTTTGCTCCTGTAATTGTATATTAATGATACAAAGAAAAAAAACATTACCCTAATCCGAACCCTGGCCCCTCACATGCACCGTCACACTTTCTCCCACACCTAAGCATAAGTGTCAACCTAAACCTAACCCTAAGGCTAACATTAAACCTGAAATGTAACTCTCACTGTAACCCTATCCTCACCCTACACTGAACCCTACACCTAACCCTAACCCTAACCTTGGCCCTTCAACCTAACCCCTCCCATTCATAGTCACCTTCACCCACCCCTAACTGTAACACAAAATGTAAACCAAACATGAACTCTAACCCATACTCGAATCTGAACCTGAACCATAAACCAGTCTCAACCCACCCTTGCGAACCTGATCAATGACAAAGACTTGGACATTCCATAATGGAGATGATATTCCTTGTTTTCTACAAACACAGTTAAGGAGGAACACGATGGTAATCATATTTTAAAATATGCATGTATACACAAACTCTGCAACTTACACCAAAATCGACCATAAACAAATTAAAAATGCAAAAGTATTAAAATTCTTGAATAATACTAAGAAAGGGAACTTACATGACCTTTGGTTTAGTGATGAGTTTTAACACGAAACACCTAAAGTGAAGCCACAAAAGAAACATAATTATGTGGACTTTATAAAATTAAATTTTTCTTGTCTGTGGAGGACCTTGTTCAAAGCACTCAAATGGAAACACAGTCTGGTAAATTTTATTGGCAAAATACATCTCTGATAAAGGGCTTGTACTAAAAACATATAAAGAACCATAAAAAAATGCTGAACCACATGGCTTAACCACTGAATTTTATCAAACATTTAGTGAAGACCTAATACCCACCCTGCTTAAAGTTTCCCTAAAAGTAGAAGATGATGGAATACTTCCAAGCTCATTCTATGAGGCCAGCATCAATCTAAAACCAAAATGAGGAAAAGACACCACAAAAAAAGAAATTCAAAGGCCAATATCCCTGATGAACATAGATGCAAAAATACTCAACAAAATACTCCAAACCAAATTCAAAAATACATCAGAAAGATCACTCATCAGGAACAAGTAGGATTTATTCCAGACATGCAAATGGTACAATATTAGAATATCCATGATTTTCACCCAAAACATCAAAAAAAAAAATGACAAAGGCCCCATGATCATCTCCATAGATGCTGAAAAGCATTCGAAAAAATTTAACATCCACTCAGGATAAAAACACTCAAAAAATGGGTATAGAGGGCAAGTCCTCAACATAATAAAGGCCACATATGACAAACCCACAGCCAACATCATACTTAATACAGAGAAGCTGAAAACTTGTCCTTTTAAGATGAGGAATAAGGCAAGGATGCCCACTCTCCTCAATTTTAGTCAGCATGATTCTGGCATTCTTAGCCATGGCAATCAGTCAACACAAAGAAATAAAATGCATCCAGACTGGTAAAGAAGAGGTTAAACTGTCCCTTTTTGCAGATGACATGATATTGTACATAAAAATCCCTAAAGAATCCACTCAAAAACTACCAGATCTAATATCTAAATTCAGCAAGGTTGCAGGATACAAAATTAATAGACAGAATTCTTTTGCATTCCTATACATGAAGGATGAACTAGGAGAAAGTAACCAGGAAAAAATTCCATTAACAATGGCATCAAAAAGAGTAAAATACCTAGGAATAATCCTAACCAAGGAAGTGTAAGACATATACCATGAAACCTACAAGACACTCATGAATGAAATTAAAGGTTCCAAAAAATGGAAATACATCCCATGCTTATGGATAGGAAGAATTAATCTTGTCAAAATGGCCATTCTGCCTAAAGCAGTCTACAGATTCAAAGCAATTCATATCAAAATACCAACAGCATTCTTCAACAAGCTACAGCAAATACTTCTAAAATTTATTTGAAACCACAAAAGACCCTGAATAGCCACAGCAATCCTGAGAAGAAAGAGTAAAATCTGGGTGGATTATGCTCCCCGACTTCAAGCTCTACTACAAAGCCACTGACAATTTGGTGCTGGCACAAGAATACACCCACAGACCGATGGAACAGACTAGGGAGACCAGATATGGACCTAAGCATATATGGACAATTAATATACAATAAAGGAGCCATGGATATACAAGGGGAAATGACAGTCTCTTTAACAACTTGTGGTGGCAAAACTGGACAGCCACATGCAAGAGAATGAAACTGGATTACTGTCTAAACCCATACACAAAACAAAGCTCAAAATGGATAAAAGACATGAATGAATGTCACGAAACCATAAAACTCTTAGAGGAACACATAGGCAAAAAAATCTCTTGACTATAAACATGAGAAACTCTATCCTGAATGAATCTCCTTGGGCAACAGAAACAAAAGCAAAAATGAACAAGTGGGACAAGATCATGCTAAAAAGCTTCTGTACAGCAGAGGGCACCATCAGCAGGACAAAAAGGCATCCTGCAGTACGGGACAGTACATTTCTAAATGACATAGCCAATAAGGGCTTAATATCCAAAATATATAAAGAACTCACATTGCTCAACAGCCAAAAATGGTCAGAGGATATGAACAGACAATTCTCCAAAGAAGAAACTCAGATGGTCAACAGGCACATGTAAGGATATTGCACGTTGTGAATTATTAGGGAAAAGCACATTAAAGCCACAATGAGGTATCACCTCACACCAGGTAGGATGCTCAACATTCAAAAGACTAGGAGATACAAATACTGGTGAACCCTCCTACACTGCTAGTGGGAATGTAAACTAGTTCAATGTTTGTAGAAAGCAAAATGGAGGTTTCTCAAAAAACTAAAAATAGAAATACCATTTTGACCCAGGCATTCCACTCCTGGAATTTACCCAAAGAAAACAACTTCGCAGATTCAAAAAGACATATGCACCTTTATGTTCACTGCAGCACAATTTACAATACCTAAGATATGGAAGCAACCTAAGTGTCCATCAGTAGATGCATGGATAGAGAAGAGATGGTACATATACACAATGGAATACTACTCAGCCCTAAGAAGGAAACAAACCGTACCATTTGCAACAACATGGATGGGGCTAGAGGGTATTATGCTCAGAGAAATAAGCCAGGCCGAGGAAGACAAGTATCAAATGCTATCACTCATCTGTGGAGTATAAGAACAAAGAAAAAACTGAAGGAACAAAACAGCTGCAGACTCACAGAAACCAAGAATGAACTAACAGTTACCAAAGGGAAAGGGATTGGGGAGGATGGCTGGGAAGGGAGGGACAAAGGGGGAAAAGGGGGCATTACGATTAGCACGTATAATGTAGGGTGGGGGTCACAGGGAAGGCAGTATAACACAGAGAAGACAAGTAGTGTTTCTAGAGCATCTTACCATGCTGATGGACAGTGACTGTAATCCATTATGTGGTGGGGAATTGATAATAGGTGGTCCCTAGTAACCATAATGTTGTTAATGTAATTGTACATTAATGATAGCCACATAAAAAATTATTCCCAGAACCCTGATATGGCATTGTATAATGTTGTCATTCATAATCTCTTAACCTTCTGAAGTTGTTGTTATCAGAATTGAGGCTCACACTAAAACTTGAACTGGAGGACCAGGGAAGGGCCCCAGCTGACCTTCATGCAGAGGAGCAACATGAGAGCCTATAAAGACTGTGGCAAATGTGGGTAAAGTCCATTCTGCTTCTCCAGAAATGATCCCCTGTTGCAAGGCCTTTGCCATTCTGATGCCCTTGTGGCATGGCAACAGTCTGCTCCTGAATCAGAGAAATTAAAACGGGCTAACAGTGGTTATAAAATCAACAGTCAGGGCTGTGAGAAACCCAGGCTGTGGGCACATGGCTCTTCCTGGCCCCCATGTAAGTCCTGCTTTTACCTCCTACCTCTGGACTCTTTGCATATTTGCAGGTGGGCTTCCTTCAGCTGCCATTGAGTATGAGTTGTCGGTTGTCCCTCTTGTATGTGTGTTTCCTGGGTGGGTTGAAGCTTTCTCTGTTCACCATGGCATTGCACTCTCTGTGTATGATATAGTAATGGAGGCAGTTATAGCAACCTGGGGAACCCTTTCCGCTTTACATAGTGATGGGAGAAACTCATTTTACTGGTCAAATTGTCCAACCGGTATGTGGCATCTGACCAGTATTACAACATTTTCATCCAGTATCCTCTGTGTTGGTAAATGAAGCTAAAAATGCCTTTGTCAGAAACTTCATCTATAGTTCTTTTGCATATGAGACCCACTTTGGAAAACAAGCTTTCCCTTTCAAAGTTAGAACAAGACCTATACATCTTTCCCCTGTGACCTTAGGCTCTTTAGTAATAAAGGGGGAATCCTTACTTTGCCAAGGGCTTATTGAAGCTGTTAGTAAAACTCACTTCTGAGTAAAACAGTTTTTTTACAGTAACAAAGAGGACCACCTTCCCTACCATAGAATCCAGCCTGGAGGTTTTGTGCCTGGTAAAGTGCTGTAAAGGGCTGCTCCAGGTCTGTTGTGTGCTAAAATCAAGCGATTGCTTTGGGAAAGAATGGTCAAGCCATCCGGGCATTTACTGGCTAGCCCCAAATGAGACCCAGTGCCTGTGTGTGACTAATCTTGCACCATGGCTCCCCATGGTTGGCTGGGCTGTTGTGCCCTAGGTTTTCCTTGGGTACAAGGGAAAACTTGCCCCCCAGTTACAGAAGTTGCCAATGTCCCTTTCCTTAAATCCAGGTGGACTTTTTTTGTCTTTAACGAGTATGATAATTTGTCTACTGTTGGTGTTCCCTCTGTTGGCCTAAGGAATGTAATGGTACATATAGAAGCCTGTATGAAATTCACTCAGCAAGTGCTAAATGATAGCTGATGAAGCTTGTCCTTATTATACACTGAAAGATCTTCCATGAGGAAAGTGTCCTTCAAAGCAGAATGGCCTTAGACATCTGGACTGCCTCCTAGGGGAGTGCCTGTGCAGTCACACAGCCTGAATGTGTTTATTATTACCTGACAGTTCTGCTAATGGAATGTTTATTCAGTCATATGAGGACACAGACAAGGGCCCTGAGGGAGCCGCCCTGACAGAGGGGAGACATTAACACAGTGGTTTGGGTCATGGGGCTCATGGATCAAAACTGTCACACTGTATTCGTTGCTCTGCTTTTAATTTTGCTTGGTGTTTTTTTATTCAAACTTTGTATTTGTTGTTCTTCCCAATTATGTAAGGTTAGGAACCAAACTCTAGCCAATAATATGCTTGCTCAACAGATTAAATAAGACACCTATACCTTTCCAGAAGAAAAGGAAATTTTGAAGACCCCGTAGGAGAGCTGACTGATGGTTCTCTCACTTTCTTACCCTCTTGTTGCCCATAATTGGCCCGGGACATCTGACAGTGCCTTTAAATTTCCCTCCTCTGTGGAACGTGCCTTCCTAGAAATGTGCTTTCCTAGCCACACAGGACAACATCCTGAACATAAAAGGGCCATTTAAACATACTCACATGCACAACAGACATTCCTTAGTGATGATCTCTGTGAAGTATCTTGGTGTAAAAGGGGAAATGATGAGGGCAGATTCTGAGATGTTCTAAAATTAAGCGACATAAGAGCTGAAGAATAGGGGGAGAGATGAGGGAAGGTAGTCAATAGCCATGATCCATGGCTCCCCAGACTCGCAGTCCTCAATGGAGTCACATCAGTAATTACCTAGAAGGCCCGCAGACCTGCTGCTTCCCTCTGCCCTATGAATAGTCCCCGACTGCCTGCCAACCAACCACAGCCTTCTCTGGGAACTAACTACCCACCCCCAGAACTTCCGCCTTCCAGTTAGCCCACCTGCCTTGTCTCCAGCCAGTGTGAGTTTAAAGAACTCTCTTCCTTGAGACCCCTTATGAATTTTCCCTGTTGCTTGAGTCTGGTGGACAAATTGTTTCTGTTAACAGCCTTGCTGTTGGTGCAGCAGAAACTTCCTGTCTCAGTCCTTTTTCTGGCTGCGTCTGTAAAGGCTCAGTAAGCCCTTTTATTTCAGAGGAATCTCGGTCTCTGGAGTTTTTGATTTGTCATATGTATTTAGTTGAAAAGAGTTTTCAGTAGAGTAGTTACTGCAAAAGCAATTAAAGTGATGAAAAGTAAGTTACTTAGAAGCAAATATTATCAGGAATATGAAATATTGAGATCTTACTGAATTTTATGATACTTTGTGAGACCAGTGTGATCACAGTATTTAATGGTCCGCATACTTACTCCCCTCTGCAGTCTAGATTCACACTTTCCTGTTCTTCTACCCAAAATATTAACTGCTTTCTGTGTAGGTTATTTAATATATTTATTTTTCTGTCTTTTTGTCTCTTCTGCTAGGGACATAATTGTAAAAGTAGAGTGGAAGACAGAAAAGGCAGCCCTTTTGAGGAGTGTGGCTTTTAAAAAGAGGAGAGAAATTGGTTGCTGGAGTGGGTAGGGCATATGGAATGAGAAATATTTTTTTAAACATAAATCTTTTAATTCAATTATGTATATGCGGAAAATTGCACACATTTTAAGTATGTGATAAATTTCTACAAAATGAACTGACAGGTGCAGTCATCGTTCAGTTTAAGAAACAATCATGACCATTGGAGCACAGCACAGCTCCTGCCATCGGCCCCTTCCTCTCATTGTTAACCATATCTCACCCAGAAGATAGTAGGGGCTATTCTGATTTTTATCAGCAAATACTAATTTTACCTGTTTTCAAGATTGATGTAACTGGAATTATCCAGCATTTACTCTTTTAAGGTTGACTTCAACTCAACATGTTTATTGGATTCGTTCTGTACTATTCATCTAAGGGTAGTGTAATAATACTCCTTGGGATATTTACAATTTATCCATCCTGCTGCTGATGGATGTTTGGGGGTATTGCCAGGTTTTAGCTATTCCAGATAATGCTTCTGTGAATATCCCTGTACATGTCTTTTAGTGTGCACGTCATGCATTTCGGTTGTATGGGAACAGAAATGATACTTGGAGTGGGATTGTTTTCCAAAGTGAGTTTTAACAAATTACCAAATTTTATTCCCAGCAGCATTAAATCAGAGTTCCTGTTGCTAAACACCTTCACCAGCATTTTAGCTATGCATTCCTTATAAAACTGTGGTTCAAATTTGTTTTCATTGATGATTAAAAATGTTATCTTTCATTTCTTTTTTAGCTTTTATCTTTTGTGAAGTATCTGAATCTTCTGCTTTTATTTTATAGTTGGGTTATTTATCTTTTTCTTGCTGATGTGCAGTTCTTTATTCACATAGGACACATGTATTTCATGTATCTTCTCCCACTCTTTCCCTTATATTTTCACTCTCTTGATGTTTTTTTGATGAACAGAAATTTTTAATTTTAATTCAGTCCACTGTTTTCTTTTTAAAAGTCTTTGGAGAATGGTGGGGACTTGATAATGGGAGGAATCTAGTGAAACCACAATGTTGCCCATGTGATTTTATATTAATGATACCAAAATTTAAAAAAGTGGTTATTCCAATAAAAAAAGTGTTTGGAGAAATGTAAAAAATATTTTTCTGTACAAAGTCTTGAAGATATTTTTGATATTTCATTAGAATTTGATTAACTTTTCACATTTAGGCAATACTCCACCATGAATTGATTGTGCATGTGTGTGTCTTATATTAAGGGTCAAGAATTTTTTTTTCCCTAATGAGGGCTTGGTAGTCCCAGCCCCGTTTGCTGGAATGTCTGTCTTCATCCCCCTGCAGTGCCATCTTTGTCATAAATCAAGTGGGTCTCTTCTGGACTTGCTATTCTGTTCCATTGGTCTGTTTACCTTTTAGCCAAATATGTTTTCTTAATTACTGTAGCTTTATATCTTCCTATTTAAGGATTAACTCTCCAGTTTTTTCTTCTCCAAATCACCTTGACTGTTGCTAGTCCTTTTGCATTTCCATCTTCTCATTTTACAAAGCTGTTGGGATTTTGATTGGAACCACATTAAATCTGTTAATTTGAAGAGAATTTACATCTTTTAATATGGTGTCTAACACACAAATATGACATATTCCTCCATTTATTTGGGATTCCGTTAATTTATCTCATAATGTTCTGTATATCTTATACATCTTTTATTAGATTTATTTCTTGACTCTTTGATATCTGAATGTTATAAATGGCACCTTTTAAAATTTTTACAAATTCCTTTTGATGTAGAAAGATGGTTGGTTTTTATGTATTGAATTTGTATTAACTAACCTTACTAAACTCACATTTTCATGATTTGTAAATACTTTTGGCTATTGTGCATGTGTAATTAAGCCATCTGCTAATAATTATAGTTTTATTTTTTCCATTCTAATCTGATCCTTGTAATTTAAAACTTTTTCTTATTACACGCACTAGTACACTGCTGTCTTTAGAAGTGATGAAGAAAATACCCCTGTCTCCTTCTTGATCTCTGGGAGGAAGCTTCCAGTAATTAACCACTAAGAGTGATGTTAGCTGTAAGTATTTTATAACTGCTCTTCATTAAATTAAAAAAAATTTTTTCTTATTAGTTTTCTATGAACCTTTAATTAAGAATGAAGGTTGATTAAATATGGCATGACACACAAGTGATAAAAGCACAAGTGAAAAGAAAAATTGATGAACTGGACTTCTTTAAGAAATTTAACAAACAACAAAAAAGTGGAAAGACAAATCATAGATGGGGAGAAAATATTTGTAGGTAATATTTCTTTTTTTAGAAAAGCCCAAGTATTATTTATTATTTTTTAAATTTATTTTAATTTTATATAATTTATTTTTTGTATCATTAATCTACAATTACATGTGCAGTATTATGGTTATTAAACTACACCCTTCATCATGGCCCCCACACCAACCCCATTACAGTCACTGTACATCAGCGTAGTGAGATGCTATAGAATCACTACTTGTCTTCTCTGAGTTGTACAGTCCTCCCCGTGCCCCCCCTACCTTATGTCTGCTAATCGTAATGCCCCTTTTACCCTCTTATCCCTCCCTTCCCACCCATCTTCTCCAGTCCCATACCCTTTGGTAACTATTAGTCCGTTCCTGGGTTCTGTGAGTCTCCTGCTGTTTTGTTCCTTCAGTTTTTCTTCTATGTTCTTATAGTCCACATATGAGTGGACTATAAGACTTGACACTTGTCTTTTTTGGCTTGGCTTATTTCACTGAGCATAATACCCTCGAGGTCCATACATGTTGTTGCAAATGGTAGGATTTGTTTTCTTCTTATGGCTGAATAATATTCCATTGTGTATATGTACCACATCTTCTTAATCCATTCATCTACTGATGGACACTTAGGTTGCTTCCATTTCTTGGCTATTGTAAATAGTGCTGCAATAAACATAGGGGTGCATCAGTCTTTTTGAAACTGGGCTGCTGCATTCTTAGGGTAAATTCCTAGAAGTGGGATTCCTGGGTCAAATGGTATTTCTATTTTGAGTTTTTTGAGGAACCTCCACAATGCTTTCAACAATGGTTGAAGTAATTTACATTCCCACCAGCAGTGTAGGAGGGTGTCCCTTTCTCCACATCCTTGCCAACATTTATTGTTGTTTGTGTTTTGGGTGTTGGCCATCCTCACTGGTGTGAGGTGATATCTCATTGTGGTTTTAATCTGCATTTCTCTGATGATTTGCGATGTGGAACATCTTTTCATGTGCCTGTTGGCCATGTGAATTTCTTCTTTAGAGAAGTGTCTTTTCATGTCCTCTGCCCATTTCTTAATTGGATTATTTGCTTTTTGTTTGTTGAAGTGCGTGAGTTCTTTATATATTTTGGGTGTCAATGCCTTATCGAATGTGTCATTTATGAATATATTCTCCCATACTGTAGGATGTCTTTTTGTTCTACTGATGATGTCCTTTGCTGTAAAGAAGCTTTTCAGCTTGATATAGTTCCACTTGTTCATTTTTGCTTTTGTTTCCCTTGCCCGGGCGGATATGTTCATGAAGAAGTCGCTCATGTTTATGTCCAAGAGATTTTTGCCTATGTTTTTTTCTAAGAGTTTTATGGTTTCGTGACATACATTCAGGTCTTTGATCCACCTTGAGTTTACCTTTGTGTATGGGGTTAGACAGTAGTCCAGTTTCATTCTCTTACATATAGCTGTCCAGTTTTCCAACACTACCTGCTGAAGAGGCTGTCATCTCCCCATTGCATATCCAAGGCTCCTTTATCAAATATTAATTGACTGTAAATGTTTGGGTTAATGTTTGGATTTTCTATTCTATTCCACTGGTCTGTGCGTCTGGTTTTGTGCCAATACCAAATTGTCTTGATTACTGTGGCTTTGTAGTAGAGTTTGATGTCAGGGAGTGTAATTCCCCCTGTTTGATTCCTCCTTCTCAGGATTGCTTTGGCTATTTGGGGTCGTTTCTGGTTCTATATGAATTTTAGAATTATTTGTTCCAGTTCATTGAAGAAAACTGTTGGTAGTTTGATAGGGATTGCGTTGCATCTGTAGATTGCTTTAGGTAGTATAGCCATTTTGACAATATTTATTCTTCCTAGCCAAGAGCATGCGATGCATTTCCATTCGTTAGTGTCCTCTTTAATTTCTCGTAGGAGTGTCTTGTAGTTTTCAGAGTACAGGTCTTTCACTTCCTTGATTAGGTTTATTCCTAGGTATTTTATTGTTTTTGATGCAATTGTGAATGGAATTGTTTTTCTGATTTCTCTTTCTGTTAGTTCATCGTTAGTGTATAGGAAATCAATAGATTTCTGTGTGTTAATTTTATATCCTGCAACTTTGCTGAATTCAGATATTAGTTCTAGTAGTTTTGGAGTGGAGTCTAGGTTTTTTTATGTACAGTATCATGTCATCTGCAAATAGTGACAATTTGACATCTTCTTTACCAATCTGGATACCTGTATGTCTTTGTTTTGTCTAATTGCCATGGCTAGGACCCCCGTACTATGTTGAATAACAGTGGAGAGAGTGGGCATACCTGTCTTGTTCCCAATATTAGATGAAAAGCTTTCAGCTTCTCGCTGTAAAGTATGATGTTAGCTGTGGATTTGTAGTATATGGCCTTTATGATGTTGAGGTACTTACCGTCTATACCCATTTTGTTGAGAGTTTTAATCATGAATGGATGCTGAATTTTGTCAAATGCTTTTTCAGCATCTATGGAGATGATCATGTGGTTTTTGATCTTATTTCTGTTGATGTGGTGGATGATGTTGATGGATTTTCGAATGCTGTACCATCCTTGAATCCCTGGGATGAATCCCACTTGATCATGGTGTATGATCCTCTTGATGTATTTTTGAATTCAGTTTGCTAATATCTTGTTGAGTATTTTTGCATCTACGTTCATCAGGGATATTGGTCTGTAATTTTCTTTTTTGGTTAGGTCTTTGTCTGGTTTTGATATGAGAGTGATGCTGGCTTCATAGAAAGAGTTTGGAAGTATTCCCTCCTCTTCTATTTTTTGGAAAACTTTAAGGATAATGGGTGTTATTTCTTCTCTATATGTCTGATAGAATTCAGAGGTGAATCCGTCAGGTCTGGGGGTTTTGTTCTTGTGTAGTTTTATGATTACCGATTCAATTTCATTGATGGTGATTGGTCTGTTTAGTTTTTCTGTTTCTTGTTTGGTCAGTCTTGGAAGGTTGTGTTTTTCTAAGAAGTTGTCCATTTCTTCTATGTTTTGTAGCTTGTTAGCATATAAATGCTCATAATATTGTCTTATAATTCTTTGTATTTCTTTGGGGTCCGTCATTATTTTTCCTTTCTCATTTCTGATTCTTTTATGTGTGTAGATTCTCTTTTGCTCTTAATGATTCTGGCTAGGGGTTTATCTATTTTGTTTATTTTTTCAAAGAACCAGCTCTTGGTTTCATAATTTTTTCTATTGTTTTATTCTTCTCAATTTTATTTATTTCTTCTCTGATCTTTATTATGTCCCTCCTTCTGGTGACTTAGGGCCTCCTTTGTTCTTCTTTTTCCAATTTCAGTAATTGTGTCTTTAGACTGTTCATTTGGGAATGTTCTTCCTTCTTTAAATAGGCCTGGATTGCAATACACTTTCCTCTTAGGACTGCCTTTGCTGCATCCCACAGAAGTTGTGGCTTTGTGTTGTTGTTGTCATTAGTCTCCATATATTCTTTGATTTCTGTTTTGATTTGGTTGTTAACCCATTGATTCATTAGGAGAATGTTGTTAAGTCTCCATGTATTTGTGAGCCTTTTTGTTTTCTTTCTAAAATTTACTTCTAGTTTTATACCTTTGTGGTCTGAAAAGTTGGTTATTAGTATTTCAATATTTTTGAATTTACTGAGGTTCTTTTTGTGGCCTAGTATGTGGTATTTTCTGGAAAATGTTCCATGTGCACTTGAGAAGAATGTGTATCCTGTTGCTTTTGGGTGCAGAGTTCTGTAGATATCTGTTAGGTCCATGTGTTATAGTGTGTTGTTCAGTGCCTCTGTGTCTTTACTTATTCTCTGGTTTATCTGTACTTTGGAGTGAGTTGCGTGTTGAAGTCTCCTAAAATGAATGCATTGGTGGTGTCTATTTCCTCCTTCAATTCTGTTAGGATTTGTTTCACATATGCTGTTGCTCCTGTGTTGGGTGCATATATATTTATAATGGTTATATCTTCTTGTTGGACTGACCCCTTTATCGTTATGTAATGTCCTTCTTTATCTCTTGCTACTTTCTTTGTTTTGAAGTCTATTTTGTCGGATACAAGTACTGCAACATCTGCTTTTTCCTCTTTGTTGTTTGCATGAAATATCTCTTTCCATATCTTCACTTTTAGTCTGTGTATATCTTTGGATTTGAGGTGAGTCTCCTGTAAGCAGCATATAGATGGGTCTTGCTTTTTTATCCATTCTGTTACTCTGTGTCTTTTGATTGGTGCATTCAGTCCATTTACATTTAGGGTGATTATCGATAGATATGCACTTATTTCCATTGCTGCCTTTAGATTCATGGTTACCAAAGGATCAAGTGTAGGTTCTCTACTATCTAACAGTCTAACTTAACTTTCTTGTTAAGTTATTGTAAACACTGTCTGATGTTTATTTCTCTCCCTTCTTATTCTTCTTCCTCCATTCTTTATATACTAGGTGTTTTATTCTTTGTCTTTAGTTAGTATTTGGATGGTCCGCGCTCTTTGCTATTATTTTATTTTCTCTGTTGACCTCTTTTTAGCCTTAGGGGTGCTTCCATCTAGAGCAGTCCCTTTAAGATATCCTGAAGAGGTGGTTTGTGGGATGCAAATTCTCTCAGCTTTTGCTTGTCTGGAAATTGTTTAATCCCTCCCTCAAATTTAAATGATAATCATGCTGGATACAATATTCTTGGTCTGAGGCCCTTCTGTTTCATTACGTTAAATATATCATGCCATTATCTTCTGGCCTGTAAGGTTTCTGTTGAGAAGTCTGATGATAGTCTGATGAGTTTTCCTTTGTAGGTGATCTTTGCCATATCTCTGTCCTTATCTTTGATCTTTGATATTTTAATTATTATGTGTCTTGGTGTTATCTTCCTTGGGTCCCTTGTGTTGGGAGATCTGTGGGCTTCTGTGGTTTGAGAGACTATTTCCTTCCCCAGCTTGGTGAAGTTTTCAGCAATTCTTTCTTCAAAGACACTTTCTATCCCTTTTTCTCTCTCTTCTTCCTCTGGTATTCCTATAATACAAATATTGTTCCGTGTGGACTGGTCACAGAGTTGTCTTAATATTCTTTCATTCCTAGAGATCCTTTTACCTCTCTCTGCCTCAGCTTCTCTGTATTCCTATTCTATTAACAGTCTCTTTCATCTCGTCTAGTCTGCTGCTAAGCCCATTGCTCGCTTGTCTCATTTCTGCATTGTCTTTCCTCACTTCCCTCACTTCCTCCCTCAGCTCTTGCATATTTGTCTGTAGATCCATCTGTATGGTTATGACTTCTATTCTGAGTTCTTTTTCAGGAAGATTGTGCATTTCCATCCCATGAGACTCCCTCTCGGGTATTGTCTGGGTCTGGGTAAGCTTTGTTTGTACCATATTCCTCTTTCTTTTCATGGCAATAGATGTGGTCTCTGGTATGTGCCACATATGTGAGCTGGGCCTTTGAGACTTTTAGAAAGAAAAAAAAGAAAAAAGAGAGAAAAAAGGGGAAAAGGAAGAAAAAAGAAAGAAAGAAAGAAAAGAAAAGAAAAGAAATGCCCACCGGGCTGTAGATTCTGTGAGGATGCTGTAGGTGGCACTGCTGCTCCACTATTCTGCAGCCATGGTCTCGCCACTCCACAGGGCCCTTTGTAGCTCTGGCCTGGGCCAGAATGAACGGGAGGCTGCTGATCTCTGTGGGAAGTCTCAGTACAGCTACTTTTTCCCAGTCACCAGCCAAGGGGTCTGAAATTTCCCAGGACTCCCAGCCTGCTTGGCTGGGTGTGCTGGGATGATCCTGCTCTCCACTGGGCCCCTGTTTCTTTAAGACCGCTAAAAAGGCGCACGCTTTTCTTTTGTCCCAGGGAGCAGCTGAGAGGACCCGGGTGTGTTCCCTGGCTCAGATCCTACACCTCTGACTCTCCAATCTCCGATACACCACGCGATGTGTGTCAGTGCTACCGGTGCAGATCACCAGGGCTGTTTATTTAGTGGGCCTGTTCTTCCACTCCCTCCCCTCTCTGAATCCTCTCCTCCCACCGGTGCACTGGGGTGGGGGAGTGCTCGTGTTCCACTGGGTCGCGGCTCTGTATCTTACCCGCTTTGCGGGGTGCCGAGTCCTCTCAGGTGTAGCTGCAGGCTGGGTGTCGTCCTATATCTTCTGGTCTCTCTTTTAGGAATAGTGGTATTTGTTGTATTTTCATAAATATATATGGTTTGGGGAGGAGATTTCTGCCGCCCTGCTCATGCCACCATCTTCCTGGAAGTCTCTGGCAGGTTTTTTTTTCTTAAGTAAAATAGTAATTTACAATATGACCCAGTAATTCCTTTCCTATGTGTACACCCAAGACAGATGAAATCTTTGTCTATGCAAAGGCTTGTATGTGAATGTTCAATAGTATTCATAATAGCCAGTAAGCAGAAACAACTCTAATGTCCATCAACTGAGGAATGGATAAACGAAACATTTCTATGTTCCTTCAATGGAATAATGTTCAATAATAAAAAGGAAAAAGTACTGACACATTCTTAATAATTGTATGAAACTGAAAACAATACACTATTTGGAAGAAAGACACAGAAGACAACATATTGTGTGAGTTTATATAAAATGTCCAGAAAAGACAAGGTTATAGGAAAATAGGTTAGTAGTTGCTTGGGCCTAGAGGTGGGAACAGGGCTGACTGCAGGTGGGTGTGAAGAATCTTTTTGTGATAATGGAAACTTTCCAAAATTGTATTGTGGTAATGATTGTACCAACTCTGTAAAATTTACTAAAAGCATATACTTAACATGACTGAATTTTATGTAGATTAACCTTCAATGAATATGTTAAAAAATAGCTGTTGAATTTTATAGTTTTTTTCTGTACTTAAAAATTTATATGATTTCATCTTTATTCTGTTTCTTTCATAAATTAAAAAATATTAAACTAGTCTTGAATTTTGGACTGAATGTAACATTATTGATTATATATTTATATGTTGGTACTAGGAATGAATTACTAATATTTTGTTGAGGACTTCTCAAGACTGAGAAAGAATGGCCTGTTATTTTCTTTTCATAGAATTTTCTCACCAAGTTTGTTTTGCTGTTCCTTTGTTTCTAAGATTGATGTTAAATATCTTCATTATGTATTTGGAAGAATATACTCTTGAGCCATATGGGCTCCCAGTTTCCTTTGTAGGAAAGTTTAGATTACATATTCAATTTCTTCAATATTGTGTTTTCAGAGTTTCTCTTTGTCAGTTTTAATAAGTTTTATTCCAGAAATTTTTCCATTTCAAGTGCTCTTTTCAAATTTATTGGGCCAAGGTTGTTAGTAATATTGTCTTATTGTTTTAATATCTTTACGTTCCTTAGTATTACCCTCCTTTTCATTCCTGATATTGGGATTTGTGTCCACAGATTTTCCATGATCAGTTTTCTGAAAGGTCTGTCATTTACATTAGTTGTTTGAGAGAGTGAACTTCTTTTTCTCTCTTGCACATTTGTTTTCTATTCAAAAAAGTTTTTGCTTCAATTTGTATTTTTCTTCTACTTTGGGATTAACTTTTTCCTACTTCCTGTTTCTTGAAAGGGATGTACTTGGCTGCTTGCTTCATTGGTTACTGTGAGAGGCCTGTTAAAATCCACTGTGATTGTATATGCATCAGGTTTTCCTCTAGGTTCTGTCAGCTTTTGCTTTACGTGATATGAAGCTGTCTTATTTTATGTATGCCAATTTAGAATTCTTAAGACTTTTTCAATAGATTATATTTTTACATGAAATACGTTGCAGGTGCTGACCTGAAGAAAAGAGTCAAAATGAATTGCAGTGAAGTTGGTCCTTTTGTCTCCAGACTCAGAGCAGGGATGAATGAAATTGGGGAGCAGTTAAACTACCCCTCACATGCTGAAGAAGACCTTACATTCCAGATTTTAAAAGTTGTGCACTTCCTTTATATACAAGCTTTGTATCAAATACTTCTATATATTAGTTAATCATGGCCTATAGGTTGGTGCTGTAACTAACATGTAATATATTTAATTTGAAAAATATTTTATAATTAAAGATGCTTCATATGAATGATGCCATGCATATGAAGGTAGTTATTAGATAATGAGGGGAACACAGCACAAGGCTTTGACTTAAAGTACCTGTATGTCTTAAAAAATTGCATGCTCAAATATATTTATAGATTTGGAGTTTTTTTTGTTTTTAACATAGGACCATACTGTTTCCTTAGAATTACAGGCTTGTGTGTAACATTTGTATCTCAGTACATATCAATCTACTTTATAAATATTCTTTAATATATTACAGCATAGTAGTTCATACATAATTTTATCCAAAATTTTAAATTATTTCTTTACTAGGGATTGGATTAAAAGATGGTGGCATGAGCGGTGAGACAGAGACCTCCTTTTAAAACCACATATTCAACATAGTACTGGAGGTCCTACCATGGCAATCAGAAAACACAAAGAAATAAATGGCATCCAGATTGGCAAGGAAGAAGGCAAACTGTCACTGTCTTCAGATGAGATGATATTGTACATAAAAAAACTAAAGAATCCACTCCCAAACTACTAGAACTACTATCTGAATTCAGCAAAGTTGGAGGATACAAAATTAATACACAGAAATCTGTTGTATTTCTACACACTAATAATGAAGTAGCAGAAAGAGAAATCAGGAAAATCAATTCCATTCACGATTATATCAAAAAGAATAAAATACCTAGGAATAAACCTAACCAAGGAAGTGAAAGATCTATAAACTGAAAACTACAAGACACTCCTAAGAGAAATTAAAGAAGATACTAATAAATGGAAATTGATCCCATGCTGTTTGGTATGAAGAATTAATATTGTTAAAATGGCCATCCTGCCTAAAGCAATCTACAGATTCCATGCATCCCTATCAAAGCACCAGCAGCATTCTTCAATGAACTGGAACAAATAGTTCTAAAATTCATATGGAACAACAAAAGATCCTGAATAGCCAAAGCAATCCTGAGAAGGAAGAATAAAGCAGGGGGCATCTCGCTTCCCAATTTCAAGCTCTACTACAAAGCCACAGTAATCAAGACAATTTGGTACTGGTACAAGAACAGACCCATAGGCCAGTGGAACAGAACAGACAGTCCACATATTAACCAAAGCATATATGGTCAATTAATATACAATAAAGGAGCCATGGATATACAATGGGGAAATGACATCCTCTTCAACAGCTGGTGTTGGCAAAACTGGACAGCTACATGTAAGAGAATGAAACTGGATTACTGTTTAACTCCATACACAAAAGTAAACTCAAAATGGATCAAAGACCTCAATGTAAGTCATGAAACCATAAAACTCTTAGAAGACAACATAGGCAAAAATCTCTTGAATATAAACATGAGCAACTTCTTTATGAACATATCTCCACAAGCAAGGGAAACAAAACAAAAATGAATAAGTGGGACTATATCAAACTAAAAAGCTTCTGTACAGCAAAGGACACCATGAGTAGAACAAAAATACATCCTACAGTATGGGAGAATATATTCATAAATGACGTATCCGATAAGGGGTTGACATCGAAAATATACAAAGGGATCATGCACCTCAACAAACAGAAAGCAAATAACCCAATTAAAAAATGGGCAGAGGATCTAAACAGACACTTCTCCAAAGAAGAAATTCAGATGGCCAACAAGCACATGAAAAGATGCTCCACATCACTTATCATCAGAGAAATGCAAATTAAAACCACAATAAATATCACCTCACATCAGTTAGGATGGCCAATATCCAAAAGGCAAACAACAACAAATGTTGGTGAGGATGTGGAGAAAGGGGAACCCTACAACACTGCTGGTGGGAATGTAAATTGGTTCAACCTTTGTGGAAAGAAGTATTGAGGTTCCTCAAAATCTCAAAATAGAAATACCATTTGACCCAGGAATTCCACTCCTGGGAATTTACCCTAAGAATACAGGAGCCAGCTTTGAAAAAGACAGATGCACCCCTATGTTTATTGCAGCCCTATTTACAATTGCCAAGAAATGGAAGCAACCTAACTGTCCATCAGTAGATGAATGGATTAAGAAGATGTGGTACATATACACAATGGAATATTATTCAACTATAAGAAGAAAACAAATCCTACAATTTGCAGCAACATAGATACAGGTAGAGTGAATTATGCTCAGTGAAATAAACCAGGTGGAGAAAGACAAGTATCAAATAATATCACTCATCTGTGGAGTATAAGAAGAAAAAACTGAAGGAACAAAACAGTAGCAGACTCACAGAACCCAAGAATGCACTACCACTCACCAAAGGGAAAGGGACTGGGTAGGATGCCTGGGAAGGGAGGGATAAGGGGAAAAACGGACATTATGATTAGCACACATAATGTAGGGGGGGCACGGGGAAGACAGTATAGCACAGCGAAGACAAGTAGTGATTCTATAGCATCTTACTATGCTGATGGACAGTGACTGTAATGGGGTATGTGGTGGGGACTTGATAATGGGGGAATCTAGTAACCATAATGTTGTTCATGTAAGTGTATAATAATAATGCCCCCAAAATAAATAAATATTTTTTAATGAACATTTAGGGTATTCTTTTTTTGGCTGTTTTTGTTATCATAAGAAAGCAGTGAATATCTTTGTGTCAAGTCTTTCAGAAAATGGGTATTATTTATAAGATAATTCCTAAACATGGAATTGCAGTTTTCAGTATCATGTGTTCATTTTACCTTTTAATAAATTGTATCAGGTTATATTTCATGAGGATTGTAATAATTTATACTTGCATCAATTATACGATAGTACCTGTGTCCTCATATTCCTGCTTGCATTTAATGTTGCTATTTTTGTTTGGCAAAACTAAAAAGAAAAGGGTATCTTAGCATTTTAATTTTGATTTCCCCAGATGCTTGCGAGATGCTTTATCTTTTTAAATTAGACTTGCCCTTTTCTTTCTGTAAATTGCCTTCTCACTTCCTTAATCTTCTTTTTTTTAATAACTATTTATCTTTAAAAATAATTTTTGTGTTAATCTTTTGTCAAATGTATTTATTACAGGATTGTCTCCTAATGCACCACCCTAATTCAAATCAGTAGTTTTAAATTGAAAACTTATAATTACTAGAAGGTGCTAGTTATTTTCCTTGAAGGTTTTCTTTGGTAATTCTCAAACATAGATTTTTTCCTTTGGTTAAATCTCATAAATTCTTCTTAATTTAGAGTTGTTAATTTTTAAAGCAAAGAGGAAAAATACTCTCATTGGGACTGTGATTAGAATTTCCTTAAATTTTGTTTGGAAAGAATTGAAATTTTTAGTATATCAAATCTTTCAGTCCCTAATGTGCCTGCTCTTCCTGGGTACAGGGCCATTCATGTTTTAGTGTCCTTCAAGGAGGTTACCTTCGCATTGGCCTTCATCCTGTATCCTTTTACCCCTGCAGATTTATTCTTAGCTATTTTATAGAATTTATTCCTTTGAATGGGATCTTTTCTACCATTTCTGTTGAAGTCTCATTATTGTAGCTCTGTAGGAAAATTTTATGTACTTATTTTATCATGCCAACTTATTAATTACTTGTATTAGCTATAGTGATTTCTCAGTTAATTGTGTTTCCCAAATGAAAAGTTCATTATAAACGATGCAAATTGTTCCCAGTGTTTTAATCTTATATAGTTTCCATGTATTTTTCGCATAGGCTAAGGGCCTAAGTACAATACTCAGTTTTTAAAGTGAACATGTTCATCCTTATCTTTGTTTGACTCTGATGAATGCTTTTAATGTTTTGCCTGTAATTATCAAGGTCAGGGAATTTTCTTCTATTTCAACTTGTTAGGAGTTTTTTTTAAGTCAGGAATAAGTGTTAAAGTTTGTCAGCTGCTTTTTATATATATGTCAGGGTTATAATTGGTATATTTAGAATTAATCTCATTTAGCCTTTATTATACTAAATCGTATTAAAGACTTACTGATGCTGTATGGGCTTTGTATTATTAGACTGAATCCTACCTGGTCATTGTGATTAGTGGTTTGGTGGTTTTTAACATACACTGCTATATTCGATTTATATGTTTTGGTATAATCATAAATGAGAAATCAAATTCGATCTTCTAATTTTGTTTTTTTGTGTTACCCTTTTCTGGTTAGATATAAAAATTACATAAATTCAAAAATGAGGTAAAAAGCTTTCCATCTTTTCTGTGCTGTACAAGGAAATCATCCATTATTTGAAAGATCTGTAGAATTTGACCATGCAACATTGTTTGAGCTTTTGTGTGGTTTTTTTATTATTTACTTGTTTTTTTTGTTTTTTGAGCTGTTTTAAAATATATGTTTTGGTTTATTTTCACCTTTCTACCTCTTTTTTTTGTCCTGTACTGGTGTTATTGGAAGCTCTCCTCTGCTTCAATTGAATAATCGGATGTCTCCTGAGCAAAGCATGGATTTGGTTTCCATGTTGGTCAGATACCTCAATCTTGAAAGTAAAAGTTGATGCTGTCTATAACTGTATATATGCTAGGAGGAGTGGCTAAGACTAGTTCAAATGTAAACATTACCCTGATGTTTCTTCCAATCCTTTTCCTATTTTATTGATTCTGGAATTGGAATTTTTCTGTGAAACTTTTGTAAAGGATGTAAGGTCTCTGTCTAGTTTAATGTTTTTGCACGTGTATGTCCATTTACCCCAGTGCCATTTGTTGAAAAGATGACCTCTGTCCCTTTGTATTGCCTTTGTTCTTTTGTCAAGATCAGTTGACTATATTTATAGGGGTCTGGTTCTGGGCCATCTGTTCTGTTCCTTGATCAATTCATCTATTCTTTTGCCAGTAACTACACTGTCTGGATTATTGTAGCCTTATGGTAAGTCTTATGGTGGGTAGTGTCAGTCCTCCAACTTTGCTTTTCTCCTTCAATATTGTGTTACATTTTCTGTTTTTTTTACTTCTCCATATAAATGTTAGAATCAGTTTGTTGATATTTACAAAAATAACTTGCTGGGATTTTGATTGGGGTTGCATTAAATTTTTAGGTCAAATTGGAAAGAACCAACATCTTGACAATAGAGTCTTTCTGTCCATAACCACAGACTATCTCTCCATTTATTTAGTTCTTTGATTTCAAGCATCAGTTTTGTAGTTTTCCTCATAAGATATTGTATGTATTTTACTAGATCTATACCTAAATTTTATTTTGGGGTGTTTTATGTAAGTGGTGCTGTGCTTTTAATTTGAATTTTGACTTGTTCATTGTTGGTATATAGAAAAGTGATTAACTTCTGTGTATTTATGCTGTGTCCCACAGCCCTAGTATAGCTGTTTATTCCAGGATTATTTTGTCAGTTCTTTCAGATCTTCTGCATACCAGGCTATCATGTCATTTGTGAACAAAGACCATTTTATATCTTCTTTCCCAGTCTGTATTTTTTGTTCCTTTTCTTGTATAATTGCATTAGCAAGGATTTTTAGTATGATGTTGAAAAGGACTAGTGCGAGGAGATATGCTTGCCTTGTGCCAGCTACTCAACTGTGATGTGTAGCTCTAAAGCAGCCACAGACAATGGGTAAACAAAGGTATGTTTCTCTGTTCCAGTGAAACTGTGCACAGTGAAATTTGAATTTCATGTATTAGGAAATAGTGTTTTAAATTGATTTTTTCCAGCTATTTAAAAATAAACATAATACATCCGAGGTTTTACTAAAACAGATACAAGGTCAAATTTCCTTCCTTCCTCTTTCTCTTCTTTCCACCCCACTCTCTCACTTAACTCCCTCTCTTCCTTTCTTCCTTTTTTCCACCTGTCATTCCATCCATCCATTTGTTCATACATCTCAGATGTCTTCTATCTTCTTTATTTTTATGCTTTTTGGATTAATTCTAGTTTTCCACTCTTTTTATTTATGTATTTTTAAAAAATCTACTGACTTCCATTTCTGATTTGGACACCTAGTTTCATATTTGGCTCAGGTCTTTTTATTGGTTTTTGATTTTGGAGATTTAAAGGTTTTAAGACCTTTGTATCCTTTGATAGGCAGCTTAAGATATTGTTTTGGAAGAAAAATGGAGCAAAAGACTCACAAATGAGTTGGAGGGTGGAGGCAATAGTAAGAAAAAAAACCCAAAAGAAAGTGAATCGAGTTATAAAAAAATCTAAAGAGAAAAAAGAAGCACCAGAGAACAGATTAAATAGTAAGATGTTGAAATAAGTCCAGTAATTACCATTAATGTCAGTTGATTAAACTTGCTGTTAAAAGACATAGATGTTCAGATTCGATTTCAAAATTTAAATCAGTTGTGCATTGTTTATAATAGCCACACCTGGTGCAGTTTTTTTTAAAACCAGGAGATTACTAACCAACCAGAAGAAACAGGTATGCCACTATACACTTTAAGCTTAGTAAGAGAGTCACTGCATATGATAAAAGGTTAATTTTTTCAGGAAATACAGCTCTATAAACTTGTGTGTACCTGAAAACAAAGATCTGAAAATATACAAATAAAGCAATATTGGATATATATAGGATAAATTGACAAATCCTTCATTATCATGGGTAATTTCAGTCCTTTTCTCTCAATTTATCATGAGGTCAATAGACAAAAATTAAAAATAAAGTTTGTTCAACATGAGTATCAAATTTAATAGATTTGTAACACCAGATTAGACAATATGTATACTTCTTATGAGCATGTG
>JAQQAC010013075.1:0-13905 GCA_029783875.1 Phataginus tricuspis
CATTGGTCTATGCATCTGTTCTTGTGCCAGGACCAAATTGTCTTGATTACTGTGGCTTTGTAGTAGAGCTTGAAGTTGGGGAGCGTAATCCCCCCTGCTTTGTTCTTCCTTCTCAGGATTGTCTTGGCTATTTGGGGTCTTTTGTGGTTCCATATGAATTTTAGAACTATTTTTTCCGGTTTGTTGAAGAATGCTGTCAGTATTTTAATAGGGATTGCTTTGAATCTGTATTTTGCTTTAGGCAGGATGCCCATTTTGACCATATTAATTCTTCCTACCCAAGAGAATGGGATGAATTTCCATTTATTAGTGTCCTCCTTAATTTCTTTCGTGAGTGTCTTGTAGTTTTCAGGGTATAGGTCTTCCACTTTTTGTTAGGTTTATTCCCAGGTATTTTATTCTGTTTGATGCAATTGTGAATGGAATTGTTTTCCTGATTTCTCTTTCTGCTAGTTCGTCGCTAGTGTATGGGAACACTAACAGATTTCCGTGTATTAATTTTGTATCCTGCAACTTTGCTGAATTCAGATATTAGTTCTAGTAGTTTTGGAGTGGATTCTTTTGGTTATTTTATATACAATATCATGTCATCTGCAAACAGTGACAGTTTAACTTCTTACTTATCAATCTGAAAGCCTTTTATTTCTTTGTGTTATCTGATTGCCGTGGGTAGGACCTCCAGTACTATGTTGAGTAAAAGCGTGGACAGTGGGCATCCTTATCTTTTTCCCCATCTTAGAGGAAAGGCTTGCAGGTTTTCTCTGTTAAGTATGATGTTGGCTGTGTGTTTGTCATATGTGGCCTTTATTATGTTGAGGTACTTGCCCTCTATACCCATTTTATTGAGAATTTTTATCATGAAGGGGTGTTGAATTTTGTCAAATTCTTTTTAGCATCTATTGGGATCATCATGTGAATGATGTTAATGGATTTTTGAATGTTGTAACATCCTTGTGTCCCTGGGATGAATCCCACCTGATCATGATATGTGATCCTCTTGATGTATTTTTGAATTCATTTTGCTTATATTTTGTTGAGTATTTTTGCATCTGTGTACATCAGGGATATTGGTCTGTAATTTTCTTTTTTTGTAATGTCTTTGCCTGGTTTGGTATTATAGTGATGTTGGCTTCAGAGAGAGAGTATGGAAGTATGCCCTCCTCTTCTATTTTGTGGAAAACTTTAAGGAGAATGGGTATTACGTCTTCTTGAAATGTTTGATAAAATTCAGTGGTGAAGCCATCTGGTCTGGGAGTCTTGTTCTTGGGTAGTTTTATGATTACTGATACAATTTCACGGCTAGTAATTGATCTGCTCAGAATATCTGTTTTTTCCTGAGTCAGTTTGGAAGGTTGTATTTCTCTAGAAAGCTGTCAATTTCTTCTACGTTATCAAGTTTGTTAGCATATAATTTTTCATAGTGTTCTCTAATAATTCTTTGTATTTTGGTGGTGTCCATAGTGATTTTTTCTTTATTTCTGATTCTGATTGTGTGTATAGATTCTCTTTTTTACTTGATAAGTTTGGCTAGGGGTTTATCTATTTTGTTTATTTTCTCAAAGAACCAGCTCTTGGTTTCATAATTCTTTCTATTGTTTTATTCTTCTCTGTTTTGTTTATTTCTTCTCTGATCTTTATTATGTCCCTCATTCTACTAAGTTTGGGCCTCTTTTGTTCTTCTTTTTCCAGTTTCAATGACTGTGAATTTATACTGTTTATTTGGGATTGTTATTCCTTCTTTAAATCGTCCTGAATTGCTATAAACTTTCCTCTTAGAACTGCCTTTGCTACATCTCACAGAAGTTGGGGCATTGTGCTAGTATTTCAGCTGTCTCCATATATTGCTTTATCTCTGTTTTTATTTAGTCATCAATCCATTGATGATTTAGGAGCATGTTGTTAAGCCTCCATGTGTTTGTGAGCCTTTTTGTTTTCTTTGTACAATTTATTTCTAGTTTCATACCTTTGTGGCCAGTATGTGGTCTATTCTGGAAAATGTTCCATGTACACTTGAGAAGCATGTGTATACTGCTGCTTTTGGGTGGAGTGTACAATAGATGTCTGTTAGCTCCATCTGTTCTAATGTGTTGTTCAGTGCACGTCCTTACTTCTTTTCTGTCTGGTTGATCTGTCCTTTGGAGTGATTTGGAGTGAGTGGTGTGTTGAAGTCTCAGAAAAATGAATGCATTGCATTCTGTTTCCCCCTTTAATTCTGTTAGTATTTGTTTCACATATATAGGTGTTCCTGTGTTGGGTGAATAGACATTTATAATGGTTATATCCTCTTGTTGGACTGACCCCTTTATCATTATGCAATGTTCTTCTTTGTCTCTTGTTATTTTCTTTGTTTTGAAGTCTATTTTATATGATACAAGTATTGCAACTCTGTCTTTTTCTCCCTATTGTTTGCATGAAATACCTTTTTCAATCTCTTCACTTTCAGTCTGTGTATGTCTTTGGGTTTGAAGTGAGTCTCTTGTAGGCAAAATAAAGATGGGTCTTGCTTTTTTATCCATTATGTAACTCTGTTTCTTTTGATTGGTGCATTTAATCCATTTACATTTAGGGTGATTATCAATAGATGTGTACTTATTCCCATTGCAGGCTTTGGATATGTGATTACCAAAGGTTTAAAGGCAGTTTCTTTACTATCTAGCAGTGTACCTTAATTCACTTATTATGCTATTATAAACAGAGTCTGTTGATTCTTTTTCTCTCCCTTCTTTTTCTTCTTCTTCCACTCTTTATATGTTAGGTGTCGTATTCTGTACTCTTCGTGTATCCCTTGACTGACTTTCTGGGTAGCTGCTTTAATTTTGCATTCTTTTTAGTATTTAGTTCATCTACTTCCTTTGCTGTAGTTTTATTTTCTCTGGTGACAGCTATTTAGTCTTAGGCTCACTTCCATCTAGAGCAGTCCCTTTAAAATACACTGGAGAGGTGGTTTGTGGGAGGTAAATACCCTCAGAGTTTGCTTATCTTGGAATTGTTTAATCCCCTCCTCAAATTTAAATGATAATCTTGCTGGGTCGAGTATTCTTTGTTCGACGCCCTTCTGTTTCTGTGCATTGAATGTATCATGCCATTCCCTTCTGGTCTGTAAGGTTTCTGCTGAGAAGTCTGATAATAGCCTGATGCATTTTCCTTTGTAGGTGATCTTTTTTCTCTCCCTGGCTGCTTTTAATACTCTGTACTTGGCCTTGATCATTGCCATTTTAATTATTATATGTCTTGGTGCTCTCCTCCTTGGGTCTCTTGAGTTGGGAGCTCTGTGGACTTCAATGGCCTGAGAGACTATTTCCTTCCCCAGGCTGGGGATGTTTTCAGCAATTATTTCTTCAAAAGCACTTTCTATCTCCCTTTTTCTCTCTTCTTCTTCTGTTACCCCTATAATGTGAATTTTGTTCCGTCTGAATTTGTCACAGTTCTCTTAATATTCTTTCATTCCTAGAGATACTTTATTCTCTCTCTGCTTCAGCTTCTCTCTATTCCTGTTCTTTGATTTGTATTCCATTCACTGTATCCTCTACCTCACCTAATGTTTTTTTCATAGTCCTTTTATTTTTTTATTTTTATTTATTTTTATTTTGGTATCATTAATGGACAATTACATGAGCAAAATTATCGTTACTAGACTCTCCCCTTTAACAAGTCCCCACCACATACCCCATTACAGTCACTGTCCATCAGTGTAGTAAGATGGTATAAAATCACTACTTGTCTATGTTATACTGCCTTCCCCGTGCCCCCTCCCTACATTATGTGCACTAATCATAATGCCCATTTTTCTCCTTTGTCTCTCCCTTCCCACCCATTCTCCCCAGTCCCTTTCCCTTTTGTAATTGTTGGTCCGTTCTTGGGTTCTGTGAGTCTCCTGCTGTTTTGTTCTTTCAGCTTTTGCTTTGTTGTTATACTCCACAGATGAGTGACATCATTTGATACTTGTTTTTCTCTACCTGGCTTATTTCACTGAGCATAATACCCTCTAGCTCCATCTATGTTGTTGCAAATGGTAGGATTTGTTTTCTTGTTATGGCTGAATAATATTCCATTGTGTATATGTACCACCTCTTCTTTAGCCATTCATCTACTGATGGACACTTAGGTTGCTTCCATTTCTTGGCTATTGCAAATAGTGCTGCGATAAACATAGGGGAGCATATGTCTTTTTCAAACTGGGTTCCTACATTTTTAGGGTAAATTCCTAGGAATGGGATTCCTGGGTCAAACGGTATTTCTATTTTTAGTATTTTGAGGAACATCAATACTGCTTTCCACAATGGTTGAACTACTTTACATGCCCACCAGCAGTGTAGGAGGGTTCCCCTTTCTCCACATCCTCACCAACATTTGTTGTTTGTCTTTTGGATGGTTGCCATCCTAACTGGTGTGAGGTGATAACTCATTGTGGTTTTAATTAGCATTTCTATGATGATTAACAATGTGGTGCATCTTTTCATGTGCCTGTTGGCCAACTTAATTTCTTCTTTGGGCCTAATCTGCTTTTAAATCAATCCATTGTTTGTTTCATTTCAATGATCCCCCCCGTCTCCGAATTTATCCCTTAGCTCTTGAATATTTTTCTGTAGCTCCATGAGCATGCTTATGACTTTTATTTTGAATTATTTTTCAGAAAGATTGGTGATTTCAGTCTCACCAAGCCTTCTTCCTGGTGTTTGATTGATTTTGTATTGAACAAGGTTCTTCTGCCTTTTCATAGTCCTGGAGCAATGGGAGTGATCCCCAGTGATTGGCGCACATGTCAGCTGGGAGGATGAAGTCCCTTCCTGCTTGCTGGTCACTGTGCCTGTCTCTGCTCTCTGTGCCAGTGAATCGTGCACAAGGGCAGCCTCTGGGTTAATTCCCTAAACTGCCTTGAATGGGGTGGCCTTCAGGATAGCCTAGGGTTCTGGCAGGGCTTGCAGGCAAGCCTTGCGGGTTCTGCTATGAGAACAAAGCCCCTTCATGGCTCCTGGTCTCAGTGTCTGTCTGTGCTGTCTGTGTCAGTCAAATGCGCACAGGGAACAACCTCTGGGTCTGGGCCAGTTAGCCAAGTCCAGGAAGAAGCCTCTGTGTTAAGCTGTGTGGTTGCTGTAGGTGGTGTTGCCCTCTGGCTGGTTTGAAGCAATTGCAGGACAGTGGTTTTGCACACAGGTGTTGGCAGGGAGGAAGGAGCGGCAGGCTGCTTATCATGGTGAGGGACTTCCTGGCTGCATTGCCAACCAGGGGAATAGGGCGCCTGAAGCTCCTGAAACTTCCCAACCTGCTGGGCTGAGTGTGCTGGGACGATTTTGTCCACCTGTTCCTTCTAAATCCTTGACCCTTTAGTAGCCCTCTGACTGCTGAGAAGTCTTTCAAAGTGCCTGCTTTTCTTTTGTCCCAGAGCAGCTGGTTGTGAGAACCTGTTCATTGTCTTAGTCTCTGACTTTGGTTTTCCAGCTCTCTTATCTCCAGAGCATCAGGCAATGTGGGTCTGTGCTCCTGGGGTAGGTTTCTGAGGCTGGGTGTTTAGCAGTCCTGTGCTTCACTCCCTCCCTGCTCTGATTCTCTTCCTTCCGCCGGTGAGCTGGGGTGGGGGAGTGCACGAGTCCTGCCGGGTCATGGCTTTTTACTCTACCCTTTTCTGTGAGATGTTGACATCTCCCAGATGTAGACTGGCTGGTGTATTATTACTGGTCACTCTTTTAGGAATAGTTTCATATACTGTATTTTCAAACTATATGTGGTTTTGGGAGGAGATTTTCACCACATTCTCACATTGCCATCTTTTTGGAAGCGCAAGAGATTTCTGTATTGATTTTGTATTCTGTGACATTACTGAATTCATTTATTTGTTCTATTATTTTTTGTAGAGTGTTTAGGGCTATCCATAGTATCATGTCATCTACCAACAGTGACAGTTTTATTTCTTCATTTTACTTATTTTCTTTGTCTGGTTACTGTGGCTAGGACATTCAGTACTATGGGGAATCAAAGTTGTGAGAGTGGGTATCCTTGTCTTGTTCCTTATATAAGGGGAAGAGTTTACAGTTTTTTACATTGCATATGATATTAACTGTGGATTTGTCATATGTGGTCTTCATTATGTTGCTTTATGTTCCTTCTATGTCCTTGTTTTTGAGAGTTTTTATCATGATAGATTTTTCTGTATTTTCAAATGCCTTTTCAGTTTCTATTGACATGATCATGTGTTTTTGTCCTTCCTTTGATTAATGTGGACTAACTCATTGGTTGACATGTGGATATTGATCTCTCATGGATCTTTGTGGAAAATAAACCTCATTTTGTCATGATGAATGATAATTTTGATGTATTTTAAATTCATTTAGCTATTATTTCCTTGAGTATTTCTGTATATTTGTTCATCAGCGATATTTCTCTGTAATTTTCCTTTTTGTAACTTTTTTTTTCTGGTTTTGATAATGCTAGCCTTGTATAATGAGCTTGGAAGTGTTCCTCTTCTAATTTTGGAAATCGATTCAGGAGGATAGGTATTACATCTATGTTAAATGGTTGGTAGAATTCACCTGTGAAGCCATCTGCTCCTGAACGTTCTGTGGGCAGTTTTTGGAATACCAATTCATTTGTGTTAGTAGCATTCAGTCTGTCCAGATATTCTATTTCTTCCTGAGTCAGTCCTGGAAGACTGTACGTTTCTGGCAATTTAACCACTTCTTGTAGTTGCCCAATATATTGGTATATGGTATTTCAGAGAACAGTCTTATAACCATTTGAATTTCTGTGATTTTCTCTTTCATTTCTGATTTTATTTTTTTGAGTCCTCGTTCTTATTTCTTGATAAGTGTAGTAAAAGTTTTATCAATTTTGTAGATATTTTCAAAGAACCAGTTTTCAGCTTCATTCATTTTTCTATTTTTTTCTTAGTCTCCATTTATTTCTGCTCTGATCTTTACTTTGTCCCTCCTTTTATATATTTAGGTCCTCCTACTTGGGTGTGTAGATATTTAGAATTGTTATATCCTTTTGTTGGACTGATCCCTTTATAATTCTGTAATGTCCTCCTTTATTCTTACTCTCTCAGTTTTGAGGTCTATGTAGTCAAATATAAGCCTGTGTTATTTATGCAGCCCTTTTTAGATTGAGAGGGATTGGCTACTTGCTTCTCTATATTTTTTGTAGTATCTTACAAAGTTAATAAAATTTAAAGTACTTCCACTCATTATTGCGTAAGTTATAATTGTTGCTTCTTTGTTTAGTTTAAGAAATCTTTCCTAACCACAAGGTCATGAAGATATATTCCTTTGTTGTCTTCAAAATGGTTTATTTTTTCTCTCTACATTTTAATATTCCTTCACTATGGTCTTCTTTTTGAGCGTGTTAGGAGATATAGGTCAAGAATAATTGCCTCCACATTAATATCAACTAGTTCCAGCATCATTTACTAAGAAGAGAGAGTTTTCCTCATGTCTCTGTACTACCACATTGGTCATGTATTGACTGTTTGTATTTGAGTGGGTCAGTTTTTGAATTGTGTTTTGTTCAACTGATCTGTCTTTCCCTGATTGAGTAAAATAATTACTTTTGTGCACAATACTTATTGATGTATGGCAGTATAAATTCTCCACCTTTTACTTTTTTTTCAATAATTCTTCACATATTGTTGACCCATTAAAATTTTTAAGGCGTCTTTATTCTTAGCATTTTCAATTTCAGTGTAAATTTTATGATGAACATTAAAACTTCTTGATGGAGTGCAGTTGATGCAAACATGAGTTCAAATTTTGTTTATATGAAAAAAGTATCCTTCACTTAAGTAGGTGTTCTTTAGTTTTATAATTTTAGAATAATGACTTGTGCATTTTCATTAGATTATTTATAAGTGTTTATTCTTTGGTCCTGTTGTAAATAATATTTTTAAATATTTTCTAATAATGTGTTTGTTTATGATGGAATCATGCTTTAATATATGGACTTTCATTTGTTCTAATCATTCATACATATATTTTAAAATATCAGTTTACTGATGTATGATTGACATATAAATTATGCACATGGTCAATGTGTACAACTCACTGAGTCTGGGGATAGTTCAATACCCGTGACACCATCGCCACCATTGAGGCCATAGACACACCATCGTTTCTCAAAGTTTCCTCATGCTCCTTCCAGTATTCTTATTTTTTGGTAAGAATATCTACCCTCTTAGTACAACTTAACTGTACAGTATTTTCAGCTACATTTAGTTTTCTTTACAATGGATCTCCAGAATTATTGATTTGCATAACTGAATGTGTTTACCCACTTTGACCATAACCTGCCCATTTTCCTCTTTTCTCAGCCTCTGGCAACCCCCATTTTATTATCTGCTTTGAGTTTGACTATTTTAGATTTGACACAAAAGCCAGATCACGCATTTGTCTTTTTGTGTCTGGCTAATTTCACTTAACAAAATGACTTCCAGGTATATCTGTGTTATGGCAACTGGCAGGTTTTCCTTCATTTATATGTAGAAAAACATTTTTCATAACATTATATAGACAAACATAAGGTAACATTTGTTTATTTATACCCAGTGTTTGTCATAATAAAATTATTTTATATATTTTATTGCTTTGATGAGAAAAATCTGAGCACAAATAGGTTATAGCATCAGGGTCCTGTTGGAAATTCCTGGAATGGCTGTGTCACTGGTGAAGTGAATATCCAAGATGCTGGGCTTATGAGCGTGATCCCAGTGTCCCACACGACATCCACATTCCAGTTAGCACTATGGTGTGAAGGAGGAGTGGACTCCTGACTGTGAGGACATGTCCCATAAGTTTCATGTCACTTCACCTAAGACATTGCCCAGAACATACTTACATGTTCACAACTGGGTGCAAGGCAGGCTTTTGTAAAAAAAAAAAAAAAAATGGCGTAAACAGCACAGGGAATCACACCCAAAGTGGCGCATGAGGCAGATGAGAACGTGCAGTGTCAGCAGCACGTGGAGCCGTGAGTGAGCCCAGCACACAGCGGCCTGCAGCCTCCTCAGCATGTGTAGGAGCCTCCTTGGGCACCAGGCTGGTGTCAGGAGGAAGGAAGCAAAATTACAGGGGAAAGGAGCCTTCCCTCCACCCTCCCACCCCTGCCATTTCTAATTACACATGATTCTGGAAGAGAGGAGAAAAACTTCATTTTATATGATAAAGATAAAATGGAATCTCTCGGTCTTATATTCTAAATACCAAGAGCCAGGGGTTCATACATGGGCCCTTCTATGCACACTGAGATTCTGGGAACCAATGGACATACTTCATTGGCCATGAAGTGATACATCAGTAAGCTCACCTCAAATCTAGGAAATATATACAGAAATTTTATCTTCTAAATTGTGGAATCATTCTGGTTTGTGGAGGCCCAGGTTGTTCCATTTCATTGGATTGTGTTTATAAAGAACACTGCTGGTGCAAATTTTTTTGAAAACATTATACCAAGTAAAAATATTGCTGTCCACATACGGTGGCATTTCAATTTGGAAGTCTAGGTTTCTTTGTAATCTTTTTATCAATATTGATACATAGACTTTAAAGCCACTGAGAACAACATACCATTATAATCACATTCCAGTGATATCTCTCTGTTCTCTCCATTTTTATGAAGAACATTCAGCAACATCAGTTCTATCTCTTCTCCCAAGTGGCTGAAATAATATTTTAATTTTAAGATACATCCCCATCACATAAATTGTAAAATTTTAAAACAATATACCTTGGAACTAAAGAGAAATTTCTTTCGAAACTACCTGAATATATTTAATTTGACTTAAATCCTACAATTCCAAGGAATTTCCCCAGAGTCAATTTTATGTCCTTGTTTCTAAGGCTGTAAATGATGGGATTCAATGATGGAGGAACCACTGTGTAAAACACAGACAGAGTGATATCTAGGTCTGACTTCAGTTCAGAGGCTGGCTTCAGGTAGGCCAAGGAAGCTGTTGAAATAAACACAGTCACAACGACCATGTGAGGGAGGCAGGTGGAGAGGGCTTTGGACCTGCCCTCCAGGGAGGAGATCCTTGAGATGGCAGAGAAGATGTGCACGTAGGAATATACAATAAAGAAGAAACAAGCCAGTGAGATACTTGCACCAAATGCAGTCAGTAATGCTTCATTTTTGTTTATTTTGGAGTCTGAGATCAAAATAATCTGAGGGATATCACAGAAGAAATGATGGATTTTATTTGAAGTAAAAGTTGTGGAAAATGTTGCTGCCGTGTGCATGGCTCCATAGATTCCCACACTGATGTATGTCACCACCACCATCCGCCCACAGGCCCCCTTGTTCATGATGGTCTCATAGTGCAGCGGACGGCAGATGGCCACATAGCGGTCATAGGACATCACTGTGAGGATGGCCAGTTCAGCAGAACAAAAAACTCACAAAGAACAGCACCTGGAAAACACATCCCAGGAAGGATATTCTGTTCCTGTTCATCAGGGAGTTGAGAGCAAATTTAGGAACAGTGACAGAGATGTAGCAGAGATCTATGAGTGACAGGTTCTCCAGGAAGAAGTACATGGGTGTGTGAAGCTGAGGACCCCAAGTAATGAGCGTGATGATGAGTCCATTTCCCAACAGGGCTGCCAGGTAAGCCACGAGGAACAGGACACCCTGCAGGGTTTGCATCCTCGGGTCCTTAGAGAATCCCAGAAGGAGAAACTCAGTGATTCCTGTGTGGTTCGTCACTTCATCCAGTATCATGGTTCCCATGAGTAAACTATTTTCTGTAATTGAAATCACAGGAATAAAGGTAAATGGAATCTTCTAGTGCCAATATATTATCTTAACAGTGTTGATTATTTCACAATATGTATGAGTATATTTATAAAATGTATATGTGTATCTTTATATTAAGTAAAATATTCAGTACTAAAAATAAATATATAAATATATATATATTTGCCAGTTAATGTAAAAAATGTGAAAAATGAAACAAGGAGAGTAGTTTCAAAAAATAAGATGTTCAGCTGTAATTCTAGCGGTGTAATTAACTTTCGTTATTCCAAGCTGCAGTGACGCATTGGTTTTCTATTATAGTGATGGGCTCACAAATGTTAAAAAGGGCTGGGACGGATGGTGAGGTGACCATTTAATGTTTGTGGGTTCTGGTGGGGTTATTTTCACCACTCTGGGTGCACTAACCCCTCAACACCCAGTTGGGAAGAAATACTCTAAAGTTCCCTCCAAGCTAATACAGGAAGTTTTACCTCATAGGGTAAAAACAATTCCAAGAAAAATTCAAGCAAAGGCAACAACAAAGTCTTCCTGGAAACTTATTGAAACATTCTCATTATGTGCGTAGATACTTAATGTTGCTTCTTGGTGTTATTTGTTATCTTTAAACATGAATTAGCCTTGAGTACAATTTAGTCATTAAAATAACCCAGTCACAATATGAGATTTTACTGTATGATTCCATTTATATGGGGTCCCTGAAATAAATTCATATAGACAGAGACTAAACTGTGATGGGAAGGGCTGAGGGGATGAAGGAACTTGTAGTTCATGTTTAATGGATTCAGAGTTTCCGTTTTGCAAAAAGAGACAGTTCTGGAGATGGGTGTAAAGATGGTAGCCCAACTGTGTGACTCGTTACCACCATTTGACGACTGTACACTTAACAATGGTTAAGATGGAAAATTTATGTTATCTGTATTTTACCACAGTTAAAAATAATTTAATATTGAGGAGTCAGAATTTTTAACACTCAGAAGGGATCCCTGTGATATGAATATTTGAAAAATAGTAAATGGTAGTATATATTTTAAAATCATAGCCAAAAAAAAAATGCCCATTTTTCAACAGTTGTCAGATACGTTTTGGAACATTCCTGTTTTGTGCAGAAGGTATTACAATAATTTAATCCATTTCAGAACTTTAGCCAGCTTATTTGGGAAAAGTGGTATTTTTATAGGTTTATAATGAGGGCTCTTAGATTTGTATAGTATAGGAGAAAGGACATAGCAGAGATTAGAAAAATTCTTGTTTTCAGGTCTCAGTCTGCCATGTAGTGGGTGAGTTACCTTGTGGTATTTGCTTAACGTTATAGGTGACTAAGTTTTATGGCAGTTAGCAGGAGATTTTGTGTGGAGCCCCATGGAGTTTATTAAGAGGAATAGGCATGTATTTATATAGCATCTGGAATGTACTCATCATCAATGTCTGTAAGCAGCTAGTAAATAAGATAGGTAAATAAGAATTTATCTTTAGACATTTTAAATTTATTTTCTTTATTATTAGACATTGATGATAGACATTTATTTAGTATCTGTTGTGCATCAGGCTAAGTTAAATGTAATGATTAAATGCAGGGCTACCCACATGTCTGTGTGTGTCCTTATTGTTGTTCCTCACTAGTTACAGACGTTCGTCAGGTTAGTTTAAGCCTCTCTGCCCATGTCAGCAATTTGATCCAGGACCATTCCAGTCACTAAATTAGTTAATACGTGTTTAGAAGTCCCTGAAGCCCTTTACTAATGAAATGATTTTGGCAATGTGATGGCCATCATTACTAATGAATTGTTGAAGATGTTGAAGTTGTTATTTATTAACAATTTTAGTCTGTACAGTGAACAAGAGAGTAAGGTGCCAATACTACTGTCATTTCACAGCTGAGGATAGTAAGACTCAGAGAGGCTGACAGCTCACGCACCTCCCACCCCAGGGCCAAGGGGCACAGCCAGGCAATGGCAGAGATGGTCAGGTACGTGGCTCCTTCGAGTTCTCCACCTGCCAGTCCCCTGAAGAGACGCACTCAGCATACGGAGATCTTAACAGGCCAGAGGCAGTGGATGTAGTTTAGAAAATGATAAAAAGTTAGTTTAACTTTAATGCAACATTTATGTCACATCATAGAAAATTAAAAGCAGGCCATTAGATTGTTGCTAACAGCTTCATCTCAGTAGTTCCTGCCATTCTCACTGAAGGAAATCGTGTTTGTATGTGTGCGGCTGGTGCACCTGAGTCCTGGTGAGTGAAGGGGAGGAGCGTGAGAACATTGTCTCAGTTAGAGGTATGTTAGAATTCTTCCAGTTGTGTTTTTAAATAACATTTAATTCTAGATTGTATACTATTTATGTTTTACATTTTCAGAATATATTCCTCCCAGACTGCTTGCTTTCTTCAGCCTGGGTATATATGACATGTTCCACCACTTATAATTTCAGCTCTTTCTTAACTTATAGGAAATTTTCTAACTCAAAATTTCAGGACTCAACAAAAAATACCTTTCCTCCACATCTTTCCGTGGTTTTAAATACCATTACCTATAATCAAAAGGCACAGTTCCTGACTTAAGTATCTGTGCCTTAATTATCAAAGATATAATACAGCAAATTCTTCCTGATATCTAAATGGTTTAATAAAGTTCAAACACCAAAGGATTCATGAAACGGAGTCCATGCAGTTAGGAATGGAAACATCTCTTATAATGCACGACTGTATTTATAGATTTCCAAATCCCACCTGAACCTGGATCACATGTGTATATGAGTCAGCACATATAACTCAGTGCCCCAGTCTGATGTGTCGGCATCAACTATTGTTGTGGCTTAGAAAACCACTGTGTCTGGGGTCCAGACCAAGACTGTCTAGTGATGGAGAATTTGTCAAAGACCGTGCAGGCTCCCTCTCAGGTCAGCCACTACTTTTGTCTGGAGCACTGGGGCTGCTGCTCCTTGATCCAGAGCACCTCAGTCGTGGGGCATGAAATGCTATTTGCATTTCTGTGATGCCGGACACTACTTGTCTTGGTGCTGGACTGAAATGCTGAAGCATCTCTACATGAATGCACTGTGTTTAGCTGCCACATTGCAATTCTGCACATCCAACTTATTTAAGTGCTAAAATTCAATTGCTCAATCCCTGACAAGGATAATGAATATTCTGATAATGGAGGTGGTG